>CABFOW010000249.1:284166-315448 GCA_902141385.1 Timema californicum
ATATATATATATATATATATATATATATATATATATATATATATATACTAAGGGAGGTCCTCATATATATATATATATACACTTAATTTTTAACCTTCTCAGACAATGGGGACCGATTATATCTCGAATATTTTGAACTAGTGGGTCTAAATTATATGGCCAATGTCATATAATATTTCATGTTTGGAATGATATGAGGGGTAGTTGTAGGAGGGGGTGAGGATGGCTCTCTATCTACTGAAAAGGGAGTGAGCGATGGTGTAGCTAATCTGATGAGATTTATAATGCACGGTGTTGATCGTTCTTGCGCCAGGGGGATATATTTTTTTTCACCTGTTCTACGGGTGCGGGGAATAATTCACACGTCACCACGTGTACATGCAAATTGGTGAGCTATGTTTGGAGTGTAGAGGGAAAGGGAGGCACATTGAACCGTGTTTGAGGTGTGTGAGGTTAGGAGTTTTAGTGAATACTGGAGTGAGAGCTCAAGAGCCCCTCCTCCCTCCTTTGCCTCTCTCTGGCCTACTCCTCTCCCCTACTCATCCCGGTAAAGAGGTGATCCCTAAAACAAGGTTCCTATCAAAGCTAAAGGATCATGACCGAGTGCCAATAAATTAACCTTTTTGTATTACTTGTATATAATATTTGAGGAAACCCGTGGAGGAGGGCCTTAAAATTCCATTAACGGTAGGAATTAATCTATGAAAGGTCTTTTTTCCTACCAATATCCTACTACATACTAGATTTATGGTAGGGAAAAAGGCCTTTCAGAAGTAAATTCCTACGGTGAATGGAATATAAATATAAATTTCAGTTAGTCTTGTATGGTGGTGCCGGGCAAGTCAAGGCTCTAGTCCCGGCTGGTAGAACTTAGTGTTTTTAATATAGTGTCCCAATCCCTATTTACTCTAATTTGGGTAAATTATCTTTATATTAAATCTTCTTCATATCTAACCCAATGTAGTTATGCTGGTAGCCATATATATAAATGCACAAAACCGTCCCAAAAAGTATGTAAACAATAGTTCCAGGATGAGTAATATCTAATCAAACACAGCAACCATTTTTACTATATCATTTTAGACCCTATCAAGGTTTGAGCTAGGACTAGGGGATATGAGTCCAAACACCTTAGCTCAGTTGGTAGCTTGTACAAATACCAAACTAATGGTCCTGTAATCGATTCCATGAATGGGAGAAAAAGTTATCATAAATAAAATGTGGATAACTTCTTTCACAGTGATGAATTAACTGCCAGGAACCGGGCGCACGCTCCATATGTTTATAAGTCCTGTGATTATATAATTAGTAAGTTATGACAACACCCTAAGTAATACAAATAAAAAATAAGGATGATAAAATTGTTTTTAATATTTAGAATAAATATTTAAATAAACAAAAAAAAAAAACTTTCGGTAATTCGTGTTTTAATTTAACGAAGAATTCATAACCCCAATCGCTAATTTCAGATTGCTATCTTATTTTTGTGTGTGTACACCACGTATAAGTATCCATCCACTACATACACATGTTTACAATTGTGTTGTAGGGGTGGATTGTAAAATTTATAATACATGCAGGGGCATATTTAGGCTTAGTAGGAACTTACCTACGGCAGAAGATTTTAGGGGCGGCAATTTTTGAATGGCGAAAGAAAACGCATATTTTTTCTACCAGTTAAAGTGATTTTATGGCTTCATCATGTGTGTGATTGTTGTTATTTGCTTTATCTGCGTATCAACACGACAGAGGATCGCCTTAATTCATTGACAATCTTTTTAATTGAAGGTCACTTATTGTAAAAAATTGTTGTCGGGCATCATCGAACAGTTCGCTCAGCAGAAATCCAGGCGAAAGATATTACTATCCAATATTTTATTATTCTATATATGCTAATATTTAATTTATAGTAACATGTTCTACATTTTACGAATGTAAACTTTATTTTGTTGAATTAAATAATATTTGAATTGGTGTGTTGTGATAGTGTAAGAGTTTATTTATACATTGTAAGTCTTTGCTTAGATTCTTAATACTTTTAAAACCTCATAATAATAAATAATCAAATAACATAAGTACTTTTTATCGGTTACTCCACAGATAACACTTGTGTGTATGAAATATGTGTGTCAGTGTATGGAGGCTGGAAGGGGGAAAACGGGGACTCAGAATGTTAGAAATTAAGGTAGGAAAAGTGGGGGTCAAATTATTTAGTGCCTATGGTTGGCAAAGTCGTAAATCTGCCCCTGAATACATGTACCCATATTTGCTTAGAGAGGAGGAGGAAACAATCTAGGAAAAATCACTCTTGATTCACCCTACCACTATTAAAACCCGCAATCTCTTCATGCTCAAGTTTACTGTGAGAGTAATAAATATCCTAGACCAGTGTAGTATAACTGGTGGCCCGTGTGTCAAATGGGGCCTGCACTTCCTGATAATGTGACTCTCACTCTACATTACATACATACACACATACATACATTCACACACGCATGCATACATACACGCACACATACATGCATACACGCACACATACATACATACACGCATACATACATACATACACACACATATACATATATATTTATACATTTATACATATATATTTATACATATATACATATACATACACATATATACATATACATACAAACACATAGATATCAAGAACGCCTTCAATGCAGCCAGGTGGGACTGCACCATGGGAGCGCTAGCGGAGATGGATGTTCCAGGATACCTGCAGAAGATGGTAGCTAGCTACTTCACTGACAGGGTCCTCAAGTACGACACGGAGTACGGTCCACAAGAGTATCGGGTAACTGGAGGAGTACCTCAGGGCTGGGTTCTTGGACCTCTTTTGTGAAACATCATGTATGATGGACTCCTGAAGCTCGTGCTACCAAGAGCAGTTACACCCGTGGCCTTTAATGATGACGTCGCTATTGCCATTGTAGGAAAACACCTGGAGGACATCAGCAACATCTTCAAGGTCACACTCACGAGGATTCACCGGTGGATAGAGTCGGTTGGTCTGAAGCTGTCAGAACACAAAACCGAGGCAGTATTGATCACCAGAAGGAAGAAGATTGAGACGATCTTACAGCAAGCAGGTATACATGAGATCAAGTCCCAGCCATACATTCGGCATTTGGGGTTATGCTCGACTCGAGACTCAACTTTAATCAGAAGGTGGAGCATGCCAGCGCCAAGGCGTCTGTAGTTGGGGCTGTTCTATCACGGCTCATGCCCATTGTGGGAGGCCCCAAACAGAGAAGGAGAGCACGCCTATCATCAGTCATCACGTCAGTCCTCACGTATGGCATTTCCATATGGGCTGATGTACGGACGCTCCAGGAGTCCCGTCGTAAAGTGGCACCAGTCTACCGACCGAGCGCTTTACGAATAGCAAGTGCGTTCTTCATGGTATCAGAAGATGCCGTGTGCGTTATCGCCGAAGAGCTTCCAATTGGGGTCTTAGCGGAAGAGCGGAAGACTCTGAATCGTCTCAAAGGTCTAACGTCGCTGAGTGCAGAGGAGTTGAAGAGGCAGGAGCGGTGAAGCAGTCTCCAACGCCGGCAGCGGCTGTGGGATGCCCTCAAGGATGGGAGATGGACTTACCGTTTGATTCCCGAAATGAATAGGTGGTACAACCGCATCCACGAAGCTATCAATTACTACTTGACACATATGATCTCGGGACACGGGTGCTTTCGGGCATACCTATGAAAGTTTAAGTATGAGGATTCCCCTGAGTGCCCACCTGTCGCGGAGTATAAGAGAATGCCGAGCACGTGTTCTTCACGTGTCCTCGGTATGATAGCCAGCGTGAAAACCTGGAGGTTACAGTAGAGGGAAAGATTACGCCGGAAAACTTAGGGGATATGATGCTGTCATCAGAGGCAGCGCGGGAGACGACAAGCACGTTCGTGACGGAAGTCCTGAAGGGTCTACGTCACGAAGAGCAGGAGAGGAGGGAAACAAATCAGAAGGAAGGAGCCTAATCCCGCCGCCAACACCTAGGTGGGAAAGGGGAAGTAGTAGAGGCCAAATCACAGAAGGAAGAGCAGAACAACAGCTAATGCCTCCCCTCGCGAAGTAATACCTAACGGTGGTTCCGTGGGGAAGTAACAGAGGCGAGGACAAGAGGGTCAGGTTTTTTTTGTCGGTATGGGTTTGGCCGAGCCTAAGCTTGTGGGCACTTTAACATCCAAACCGAGTCCGACACACTGTGCGTAAAAGCATTTCTCCCCCCTCAAAAATTATTATTATTAGCACCGCGTCTTACTACCTGTTCGGGTTGTACGCACTTACGCTAATGTGTAATGGTAGAGTGATTGTGAGATGAAATGAAGGACCTACAGTTTAACGTGGAATCCGAACCACGGTGGAGGACTGGCATTCCACACATTCACAAGATGTCTTGTCAGAGGTGAAGGATGGGTTTGGTAATCAGATAAATCTTTTCCGGAACCTAGGATTGAACCCCGGCCGCCAGCATAGAAGTCTGACACCTTACCCCTTGACCACCAGGTCACCCCTCTCAAAAAAAAAATACATACATACATACATGCATACATACATACATACATACATACATACATACATACATACATACATACATACATACATACATACATACATACATACATACATGCATACATACATGCATACATGCATACATGCATACATACTTGCTTAAGAGCTAGGCACGAAACTTTGCATATTGCTATAAAACAGCTTCTTACATAATCCATCCTCACTTACTTTCTCCACACTTTCCTATTCTTGGGTATTCCCTTGGCTCCATCAACATCCATACACCGAGTCATACAGGCTCCTATATTCTTAAAACTCTTAATATTTTTCTTTTTCACACTTTCGTTTATAATATTCAGTCACTTCTTACACGGCCTACCCCTTCATTTTTATCCATACACTCTACCTTTATATATTTGTTTCGTCACTCGATCCACACTCCTTCTATCAACGTGCCGAAACCTACGTACTAACGTTTCTTTCACATTGGATAATTGAATTCCCTTTCAAACCGACCTCATTCAGAGCCTATTTATTACTAACTTTGTCAATCCGAGTATTTCTACACAGATTTCTTATATATCTCATTCCAACCACATTCATAATACTCTTGTGTTTCTTTTGACAAACCTACGCTTCGCATTCATACAACAATGTGGGTGTCAACAAACTCTTATATACGCCTCGGTGGCGTAGTTGGCTAAAGCGCTTGTCGTGTTGAGCTCGACTGCTGAGGATGGGGAGATCGAGGTTCGAATCTCGATCTCCCTCCACGCAAATGCGGGTTCACTTCCTCTAATTCAACCTTCCCAATTCCTAATCCATTGGCGTAATTAGTACTTAAAAGCGTATAACCCGAACGAGTAGTAAGACGCGGTGCTAAATAATCTTATAGGCCTATACGACTCTCTTTGCACTATTAATATATTAATACTTCATTCTTTGCGATTGCAATAGTCCACATATATCCAAATACTTTCCAAGATGCGTTCAACCATCTGTCGATTTCACCATCTATCCTTCTATTTTTACAGAACATTCTCCACTGATAAACAAAATTATTCACTAACAGTTTTCCATCTACACTAAGTTGATAATCATTTTCTGAGGAAAATTAACAAGAAAGATTTGGTGGGAGATGTGAAATAACAAATATATTTAAGCAAAAATACTTATATAAAAAGATAATAATTTTATCTTATCATGCACTTATTTTATAATAAAAATATTTATGAATAATTATTATATACAATGCTAAATTGTTTTGGGGAAGTATCGAACCAGCCTGTCTTAAACCATAAATAGCCACTGACGTGGATAAAAAAGTAAAATAGTTATCAACTTCATCTTTTGTAACCTTGTCTTTAATATTTTCGGTTTATACACATATAAATAGTATATATATATATTAATAGTATATGTATATATTTTATATATATATATATATATATATATATATATACTAATAGTATATATATAGTATATATTATTTATATATTTAATATATACATATAATACAGATATAAATAGTATATATATATATATAATATTTATATGTGTATTATATATATATATAGAGAGAGAGATATGGGATGTGCAGTAATCAGAAAGGTATAAATTCATAGGAGTTGAATATGGAGTTATATATAGTGAGAATGGTAAACGGCTTAGGAGACTCTATCCACCCTTATCACACACACATATGGGATTCATAGCCCCCGATACTACGCAACTAGGGAGCCAGTCCATTTCTAGAGTGATGCCTTAAAATATCTCCTTAAAAAACTAATGGTGTGACTTGAAAATATTAGTGGATCCTTGAGTTGAAATAGGTTGAATATCGTGTGATCACAGATGCCTTTAAAAATAAAACAATATATGATCAATTCACCTGCATATCCGTGTCCTACGCTATACTGTTCCCTCAGTACTCGTGCTTATATAATAACGTTGATAATGACCATATTAAAATGTTTATCCTCTATTAAGTCAAACGACATTACTGAAATATATTATTACTTATTCGTACTCCTGTTAAGGGTCGGCCAAGTAGCAATTACTAGCGAAAGGGTAAGATAGGGGACCGGTAGTTTGGAAATTTATCCCATAAAACAAATGAAACCGTATACTTTCACCCCCCTCTTTCTCTCACACCCTTTTACACCCTTACGCACCATTATCTAAACACACAATGGCCGTCGTGTGTTTGGGTCCTTAATCACATATTTTATCTATAACGTTTCTTGTTTGTGAGCACTTTTGTCATTTTTCATAAACGATAAATATACTACATAAAATAATATCTAACTTGTTTTGGGGCTGTTAGCATTTGATAGTTATGTAATTATCAGTCATTCCTAGTCTGTTTTGCCAAAAACCGGATTAACACCGCTATCTTGGTCATCCCTGTAGATAAAACGTTTTTAACAATGGACGTGACACTATTAGAATAATGTGAGGCTTATTCATTTATAATAATTAGCTTTAAGTAAATTTCCAAAACTCGGAAAAATAATTAGAGTGTATATAGCCAGATAAATATTATTTTATACTATGTATACAAAGTGACAGCTTCAAATTACCTGCCTAGACGTGTGAATATTTAAAAATTATTTTAATAGACTTTGTAATTATAAAAAATATTTGTATATATTTGTATTTTACCG
Source organism: Timema californicum (assembly GCA_902141385.1). Taxonomy (NCBI): domain Eukaryota; kingdom Metazoa; phylum Arthropoda; class Insecta; order Phasmatodea; family Timematidae; genus Timema; species Timema californicum. The sequence goes on from CABFOW010000249.1 coordinate 291,372, forward strand.
TAGTTTAGCTTTTCTTGAGAACTTAAACGATACAATTTGTTTTATATACTTTAGCTAAAGTAAGATTAAAATCTATCTTTCAATGTTTGCACTTAGATTGTTTAATTTGTTTTTTTAACACAAATATTATTAAATTGGCTTTTTAAATTATCTATGGATGAAAATAATATATTATAGAGAGTCCACCCACGTTAGTAGCCAAGATTCAAACCCTGCTGTCCCCATCTACGGGATTTCAAACTATATATTTTCAAGTCCGGTGATTTACAACACGTGACCACCAGTTAAAACTAAATCCATTTATTAAACTTATTTGTTTTCAAATAGAAAGTGTAATATTAATACTACTACTATATATCTGAGATATTTATAGTTTATTTTAGGGAACCACTGATTGTATAAGCAATCTACTTTCAAAATTACTTTAGTATATCTGACACAACACCAAGTATCCCTAGACGTTAACGTAACTTTATGAAAGACTGAAAATTTATTCTGACATGCCAAGAATAGAACCTTAGAGCTTTTGTTCAGTGGAAAGATGTGCTACCGTTGGGGATATGGAGTCGGGAAGGCTTTGTTTACAAAGAAACTAACTACACTAACTTCAAATTGAGAAATTGATGACGATGGCACAGGGCGCTATCTGGTCTAAAATTAATTTAATTTATGAGTAGTATGTTGTAATAGTTAGCTTGGTCAGCGGTTGAAATTTTAATATTTCTGATAAATATGTCCTAAAATCACAGTGCTCATCGTCTATCGCGGATGAGGAAGGGCGCACCTTCCTTCTCAACCCCTTTTAGGTTATGTTGTTTAGGATAAAAGGGTTATATGTCCTTGCCTTCATATACAATATGTTCCAGAGCGGCTTAACCTCGTACCACGATCGATTTAATTTGTCTTCTGCTTAATTGTCGGAACTTTCAACTCTACTGTAAATTTGCCTAAAACGGGTGTTTTTTATCCGTTGATCTAAGAATTACGAATCGTTTGGACTACCCACAATAACTGGTAACAAATAAGAAGGTATAAATTACAGTAAGGTATACTTGAGAAAGATTGGAGAACCATTTAGGACAAACCATCTCATTACGTCCATCAGGGTTTCAAACTTTGACTTTACCATATTCGGAAAACCATACTAGGTGAGACAGGCGCATTTGTTCAGACGTTCACTTGTGTGTGTATAACTAGTGATAATCTGTCTCTTTGCATTGTAAATATATAAAAAAACATTATTATAAAATTATGTATTTATCTACGAGCGTTTATTCTGGGTAGTCGGTTAAATATTTGGACGCACTTTAACGGCATCGAGTTCATGTGGGCAAACACTTCGTTTCAGAACCTCCAAGAACGATTTAATTAAGTAATTAATAACGCGGGGTCTACCGTGCGAACATTACGATCCCCAAATGTGGTGTTCCACAAGGATTATAACACGTTTGGATTATGATTTTAATGGATTTTGTTTGGGGGTGTATGGAAGGGGGTTGGTCGACTTTAGGGAGAGGGAATAGGTATGGGAAATGCCACCAGAATATTAAGTAAGGTAGAAACGTTATAAACCTTGTGTAAGTTTCCATGAAATTACAGTGGCAGAAGGAGTCTTTGGCTCGGGAAGGAAGGAAACAAAACTATTTGAAGCTAAAATAGGAACGTGGTTGCCAGAAATTTACATTTTGATGGTGGGGAATAGGCGAGAAGGGAACAGGGTTTTAATTAAAAGGCGTGACTGAAAGCGGTGACGTTAGAAAGATCTCCATCGTCAGTGCTAAGTGGGCATTTACGTTTATTAATCGTATCTGTCTTAGTGCCTATTAGTTTCGTTCACTCGTTGTATGATTAAGAGGGATTGCAGTTAAAATTTTAGTTTGAAAGGCACTGAATGGGGGACATTTTGTTAATCTCCTATGTCTTATAGAGAAATCGTCAGTTTAATAATGTGTTTAATTTTCTACATACGAATGCAATAGTAAATATATATATTGATTAAAATACAGATAGGGTTGTTTTTGATTTTTATTTGTTATATAGACGCACATATTGTTATATTAACTGGTTTCTTAGACTAATTTGTGCCCATATTAATAGCGAATGTTTATTGGAGACAGGGGAGGGTTTTTATGGCCAACGTCGGAGTCAAGAAGATTTTTTATTTTAAGATTTCAGAAAATAATATAGTCGTATAGATCTTACTCTGAGAAAAGTTAGGGTGATCGTAATTAATATAAATATTTTCTTAACATTAAATAATACAGCACAATCTAAATATAATTTTTTTAGTGAACAAATTTGAATCTCAAAAATGTCTCCAGTGGTGGCAGGTATTATAAAATAGCTCCCTAGCACCTCTATGCCCTTAACACACCAATGGTATACCCTATAGTTAAATAATACATTTTTAAACTACTCTTGCTTCATGTTTATGAGAATTTCTAAGCTATTGATCCTTTATGTGCTCTTGGTGTGATTCAGAGTGAATTTTCTGGTATCATACCGTTTGCATATTAAGCCGTAATTGGAGTATATCCCTACTAATACAAAGAACTAATTCTTAGGCAGTCACAAAATAAATCTTTGTGACTTCACAATAAAAACTTTTGTCAGTCCATCATTAGTTTCTGTATTAAGTTTAATATGGGAAAAATCTTCTTGATTACACCAACTAATAATTTCTATTTCCATTATAATCATACGATAGTTGCAATCATGCTTGACTCAGACCCAGAGAGTCGGGGTTCAATTGTTTGGATTATTTGTGGAGACCTAGGCGGTTTTCAAACCTTCCGTCAGTTAAATTCCGCCACGTTTACAAATGACCACCTTCCTGATTCCTACTGCATTGCACAAGTCGACAAAATAATGTGAATATGAAATCGAACCAAGCATATAAAGACTGAATTTACTTCTTAAAGACATAATTTATATAATACATCAACGTGCACTTTCTAAAGAAAGAGGTTTACCGGCACATGACTTAAAAACCTAAAACATACTGCTTAGCACTAAACACACAACCCTAAAACCGTAAATTTGATTATAATCACAGCTAAAAATTTCCTATTAGCACTTTTTTTTAGGACCATGTAGGTTTAAATCCTTAAGGTAGGAGTGTAGCGGAAGAGAGTTTATGAAGTTTGTATAACAAATATTTTTTTGTTCAAAGTAAATAGAATATTGTTCAAATAAAAATAACAGTTTAATTTTCTTCGCATGTTGATGTCAACAGTAGCTATAAAATTTATGTCATGACTTATGAGTAGATTATAATTTTACAAGAAACTTTTTAAATTAAAATAAAAAGTTTTAATTAAATTTTATGACACGTTTGACAGATATCCAAGAACTGTTGATATCACTAAGTTAGAAAAATTAAAATATTTGTTTTATATTTGAGATCTATATTTTGAAAAAAATTTTTTTATAAAAACTACAGAAACACTGGCTTTTTCTCGCATTCCCTGCACTCCCAATTTAATCCCCCAGCTAGAATGAAGAATTTTTTTAATGGTGTTCAGGCTAACCTTTACACTCTGTTTACTTTACAAGGTTTCTTTTCTCTGCTCTATCCTATAAGCTAAGCGCTAGTGGAACCACGTGATGTAAGCTGGCTACATTTCAGGGAAGCGAGTGATGCACACAAACTAACGTCGCACTTTTGTCTCTAGACAAGCCGTTAATCTACATCTGCGTGTACTTGAAAATATTTTCAGAACCGCACAACGGTTGGTAAAGATGTAGGTGAGGTGATATACGATGTCCCACTGCTCACAATGGGTCTCATTCCACCTTCTTTTGTTGTGAGAAGGGTATCACCTATGAAATATGAACTCGCCCTGCGGAATCTTCTTTTTCTCTTCTCCGCGCTGCACAGCATGGATGTCGGAAATGATGTCATCAAACATTTACAAGCCGTGTTAACGGTAAGCGGCGCTCTCGCTATTTGTTGTAAGGGAAGAGCTTCGTGGGGGGGGGGGGTTAGGGAAGGGGTAACCACACTTTAGTACGCTAAACCAGCCCCCACTTCCCTATCCTTAGTCGCTGCTTTGCAAACATTGGGAGACTGAGTGTGTGTGTGTGTGTGTGTGTGTAGGGGGTGGGGGAAGAGGTAAGTATCACATGGGTGAGTTATATGTAAACAGTGCACCTAAGGGAACAATACCAGTAACAATGCATTAGTGAACGAACTAGTTAATATACATTGAGAGGTAGTTTTTAAGTGCAAGCTTCATTCACCATCTTCATTTGGAATTCCGTAATACATATTTATAAGAGAAATGTATCTCTTTGTCTTGGTATCGTGTTCCATGAAGGTTTATTTTAATCTTGCAAATGTTTCTTGCATAATACAACTGGTCTGGAATAATTAAGGTAAGAAATAGTGGTACTATCATATGCATAAGCTATACTTTCCTCAAATGACATAATTATTAAAGCTTAATATGATTTTAGAAACAAATCTAAAATCCTAAAATGAATATTGCTTCAAGCTATATTAAATATCTCTCTTTGATACTGTGATATCGTCTGTGATATTTATATTTCATTGTATAATATTAAACAAAGCAGTCATTAAAATGTTTTATCTCTAACCAGATCAATACTGAAGCCTATTTTAGTGTAAGTTTACAATATATACTTAATGAATAACGAAACATTTGCTATTGAGTACAAAGCTAATTATTATTAAACACTCCAACTATCCCAAATATGCAGTCTCGTAACCAGAAATTAATTATTATAACTATTATTATTTTTGTGAGGGGGAAAATAGGGAGGGATGGTAGCTTGTGATAAAGTCTCTCTACAAGCGTTGCAAGAATTAATTTTAAATTTAATCTCGCTTGAAACAATTATAAAAATTTTAAAAACAAAATTATTAGTATTGATGAAATGTATTATTAAGACTCCAGTTAGCTATTAAAGCAGGTATTGCTAAAAAGTATAAAAATACATTACTATCTATACGTTAGTGATGGAATTAAACAAAAAACTCCACAACAAAGTACCTACTCATATTTCTCTGGAAGTGCTTCCTCATAATAACAACAAAATTATGTCTTTGATTGATAATATTTGTTGGACTAAAAACATTTTTTATGTGTGAGAAAATAATATAATTTACTTATTCCTTGTAAAAACATCCCATTTATGATCATTGTAATTTAAAATATATTTGAGCAGCTTTGATTGATTAACTACTGTATTTAATCATTCATTTTCTAAGAACCGAACACTATTTAATTTATTACTACCTCATGAACCATCAGGACTCTTGATGGGTAATTAAAACATAAATGTGTTAAAAGCATTGGTAGCTCCTTTAAATCCTCAGTTCTGGGTCTTTCCAGACATAGCAGTACGAAGGGTTGCCTTGATTCACGGCGACTCCGTTAACTAATAGTAGCTTTCAAATTTGTTTTGGGACTGTTTAAACTATAAATATTAAATAATTTTTAATAATATATATATTTTTTGTTTCAGTTTTATATATTGATTTATGATTATATTTTAATTTTAGCTGTACCAACGAGTGGAGATTAAAGAAAACTGTGTGGACCTACTTCAAGAAAGAATGGCATATTCACTTTTAAAATATATCTTATTGCATACGAAATTTATTTAATTCATGTTCAAGCTCATAATATATTCACCTAAGCTAATAATATAGGAGAAGTATCTAATTTTTAATATTTTTTACACCACCCACAGTGGAATGCTTATATTTCTTGCACTCCTTTAGATGTTATTACTACACAAAGTTCTTTTTGCTTTCTCACTAACTTACAGGTAGGGAAAGTAATGTGATCGTCAAAAAAATAGAACTTGATATGTTGATGAATGTCGACATTTTTGACCCTCCAAATATGAAAAAGTTGTTTTTGGAATGCCGTTTGTTTTTATCTTGGAGTAAATCCTAAACTATTTCACTTGGTATCTAGGTCTTGCGTAGGTTTTCCCCAAGGGGTTTTTGGAATTTTTATCTAACACTAAAATTAAGGGTAATTTCCTTAAGAGCTAAATGAGTAAAAGTTGATTTAATCAAAATCCACTAAAACAATTTTTTATAAATTTAATTTATAAGCATTGATCAATATTACAAACAAAACGGCTACTCTCAATTTTTCGCCAAAATGACTTTAAGGGTTTCAGTCTGATGCGTAGATTCTAATTTTGTATCATATCTCTTTAACTCATGTGATATGAAATTACTTATCATTGCAAAGATGTAAGTATATTTATAGTTTAAAAAAATTTAACATATTTTTATAAAACCAATACTTTCAAGATATACGCAAATATATATTAGTTTTTCGAAAACTAGAAGTAAAGTATTGCGACCGTAAAAAGAATAAATAACGTGAGATGTTGATGGATATCGACGTTTCATGACCCTCAGAAACCTAAAAAAATATTTTTTGCAATGCCGTTTGTCTATGTGTCTGTTTAACCCTAAAATTAAGAGTAATTTAATAAAGTGTGAGAAATAAAAGTATTGATTTTTTCAAAATCGGCTATAATGCTTTTGATTTAAATTCGTATATATGCGTTGATTAAGATTAGAAATAAATTTGCTATTAACATTTTTTCATTAAAATTACTTTTAGGATACTTTACAGAATTGGACATGTCAATATCTCCGCAACTATTTGAAATACTAAATAACTTATCATTACAAAATTAGAGTACTATTAAAAATAAAAAACTTTTACATGAAACCAATAGTTTCTGAGATATTTGAGATATTAGCAAATATATCAATACAATTTTGTGAGCTTTAGTTGCACGAAGATACTACTAGGGCTTTAGCGTAATAATTATCTGATGCCATAGAGTAAATAATTACAGTAAGTAAGTCTCTCGAAAAGTTTGTTCTTTTTCCATTAACCTCTTTGTGGAAATGTTTGTACAGCCATGATTTATCTTTATAATTTTAGACTTAATAGTAAATATTTACCTTATTTATTGGTCTAAATTTATAAATAAGGAATTTAATAGAAATGCGATAACCGTAATATGTGGTATCTCTAGTAAAATATTGTAAATTTTAATTATAATTCAAAATTTTTATACGAAGTGTAGACCCTTGTGGACCCAGTATCGATCTCTTTATTTGTTCAAATATTCAAATGAGGTATTTAATTCCTTAAAAATAAAATTTAAAACCGGGAGTCAAGAAAGTTTTACGTAAGTATAATGCAATTTTTGCTCGGGTTTACTAGTGTATATTATTTCGTTTCCCATATATTACGAGTTTTGAGTAAACATCTCCAATTTTAAACAATGTAGTGAGAAAGTCCGTACAGAGTCCCGTACTATTTATTTTATTAAAATGCTTTTTATTTGAGGTATTTCTGGACTTACTGATTATATCAACACACTAGAATGTCTATTAACGAGAGCTAAAGGGCCTACCAATTTTTCCGGGAAGGGTTTTTTCGCTTACCTTTCAGGGTTATTTTACATATGGGACCGACGTCTATACTTCCCATTGAAATTTGTAAAAATTGTTATCGTTTAAGAAAAGTCAATTGACCCTGGTTAGGTTTGAGCCCACGAATATTGGGTCCTGACAACCACGCTACCCTAAGCCCACCAAGATTGAATTTCACCCAGTTAAGTTAGAATATGTAAATAAAAATGATGGTGCCAATTATAAAAAAAATATTACATAATACAGGCAACTGTGTCTTTTACATCAATAATCAATAGTAAAAATCTAGACGACCAATATTTTGAAAAATTAATAATAATTAATTTTCACCATTCTAAAAATACAAGTCAAAAATTTATCTTAATATGCCTAGTAAGTTTATAACCTGAACGCTTAGAAATCTGCAGTGCTTAGAAAAATGTATACTTAGTAAACGCTGGCAACGCTAAACCAATAATCTATGTTCTAATATTGTCATAGGTACAGAGATATTTAACCAGATTTTTTTTTACTGTTCATTTAATCTTACGATAATTATTTATTAAATAATAACTTTTCTTCCGCCCAACATATTCGACCTTATAATCTTTAAGAAAGCTAGCTGTAAAATAGAAAGTAGGGGGAAAATAACACAAAATGGTTTAAACCTTTCTATAATAATATATTTTCTTTCAAAGCCAAAATATTGGTATTAAGGAATTATTGATAAATATTACTATAGCTAGATATAACTATGTGTTATATCTAACATATATCTGTTGACGACTGATATAAAAATGTTCAAACGTACTTAACTCTAGCTCAGGATATTAAGAGTTCGAATTAACACTTGGAATATAAGAACGTAGAAATTCTATTTTATTGTTTTATGCGCACTATAAGTGCTTTATTATGTATCTCCTTAAATAATTGAGCCTTATCATGATCTTAATTTATGTAATATAAGCCGAGTTGAGTCTTAATGAATTGTATAATGTCAAATGTATTGTATAATTTCTTTTAATATGATTTAATAACAATTTTTTCGAATAAATTTATATTTAAATTACAGTTTTGTTGTAAAATATGGCTACCATGATTATTGTACAGTTAATTATAAATGTATAATAAATTTCTCTTTTAATTAAAAATTAATTAGTACTAATACATATTTAATAATAATTGGGCATAAGTACTCATTTAAATAAAGGCTCTATATCCTAAACAGAAGCAAAATCTAAACATTGTTTTGGAGTAATAATTTAATTTAACAGCAAATTGATTGCATAATGTATTCATAGAAAACAAACCATTATTTACAATTCCAATAGTATTTATTTTATTAAATTCTCTCTCATCTAAATAATTTCATGAATTAATGTCGCTTGGACTGTGTTAATCACTCTGTTACTCTTCATAAACATTCAGATTTTACCACAATTGAATGGCTTTGTTTGTTTATAATATATTAATGGTATTAATAGTATTATCGTAGACTTAGCCCCTCTGGTGGCACAGAACGTTGTCCAGGGTACACAAACCCTGGTGAATGATGGGGAAAACTCCCTTTTTGTGAAAATCACCCATGCTTCCAGCTGTAATTTGAACCTGAGATTTCCAGGTTCGTAGCCAGGAGCACTGAACACTATACCATGGGGCCGGTTAATGGACATTTATGTTACGTATAAAGTATTAATTTTACCCACATTGGTGGGTACGCGTGTTATATGTCGGTCTAGTCTTTCACGGTTTACCAAAAATGGGGAAATTAAGATTCAAAAACTGGATGTGTGTATTGAGTTGTTTTTTTCCTAATTGAAAATTCATTTGCATAAACTCTAAGTTATATTCTGAAGGTCATAATTAACGGCCCTACAACACGGAAATTGTTTGCCATTATTACATGTGCAGTGACACTCGGCTAAATCCTATGCAATCTGTTGTACACACATGCTTGACAGCTTTGCTCTCCCGGTGCTGTTTGCTGAAACTTTTAACACAATTTAATGGTATTAACATAGTTTTCCTGATGTAAGTGTATATGGATTTTGTACTACTTTTGGTTCAAAATAGCTATATGTGCAGTTTGGGCTATGAATTTACGAGCACCCTGTATATTCGTTAAATCTGAACAGGAAGTAAAACACGTTCTTAAAATAAAATTTGTTAAAATTATAAATTGGTTTTCAATATAAAATTAATAATTTCTTAGAAACCTAAACATTCTTTTAATTTTAAGACGAAATACCCTTATGATATAATTGTCACTCACCCGCTAATTGGATGCCATATATAAAGCTAAATTTCTCTTCCACCAGACCTCGTTAAAGTTGACGTCGTGTAGGGAGAGAAAAGGTTCATTCCAGTTCATCGTAGTTATACATTCACTGACTGGTAGGGCTTAAATGAAACACCGTCTCTATTAATTATCTTCCATAAACAGACGTCTGAAAGAAAATGCTGCAATCAGATGAATAATTCGCTTTCAAATAAAATAGTAAGAATAAAAAGAACTAAAATAGTTCTTTACTTTAAATGGAGTTTTTTGAAAGTAGTAGCTCCACACTATTTTAAACAAAAGTGATTTTATTAAAACTGTTTTGAAGTTCTCATTTTGTATCAATTATTATATTAACTTTTTAAAGGATGATTGATACTGTGTATTATATGTATTATTATTTAGTACCGCATATTACTACCCATTCGGGTTATACGCTTTAAGTACTAATTACGCTAATGGATTAGGATAAATTAAAGGAAGTAAACCCGCATTTTCGTGGAAGGGGAGTGGAAAACCATTTACGAAAAACCACCCCCCAGTTCACCCGACCGAGATTCCAACCTTGATCTGCCCGTCCTCAGTGGTTGAGATCAACACGACTAGCGCGTTAGCCAACTACGCCACTGAGGCGGGTTGTATTATATGAATTGTCTACTTAATGTAAGGCTTAGTTTCAAAATATCTAATGTTAAACTTTAAATTTGTCAGGTATAGGTCTAAGGCATCAACCTCCTCTTTCGTCTGAAATGGTTTGCCAGATGAAGATGCTGGGATTAGAATCTTGTCTGTGACTTATTGAGTGGTTTTCCATAAAAAGTTTTCCACTTTCTATAATACACTCCTTTTACACTGAAAGGTAGCAATACTACCATTATGGACTTCACCTGAAAAGTTTATCTTTATTTAATTAAATTTTTACAGCTAACATTAAACATATTTATTTAAGTTGAGCTTACACAGTTTTAAATACACGTACAAATTTCGACCTGAGCTATTGACCTAACCCAACCTAACCTAACCTAACCTAACCTAACACACGTTTACATTTTTGCCAAAACCATTGAACGACCAACTGCGGAAGTTTGTATGTAACTGCAGGGTGACAAATGACATAACCTTTTTGAATAAAACTAATGTTTCTGTGTTTATGTGGTGTTGGTGATAACGTTAGAACTCTAAGAGTTAACAGGACTTAGCATTTTTTTTAAGCATGACATTTTACTAATTTTTTGCTTTACATCTGTTAAGTAATTTAGGCTAATGTGCTAGGGATGAGAATGATTTGATTTTAGACGGAGTGTATCTACATTTTTATGAAGGGAGAGTGGAAAACAACCCTAGCGTGATACAACCCCAATATCACAGCATTGCGATTATATGGCCACCGAAGCAGGTTATTTCAAATTTTTATATATATATATAATATTAGTTATACATAATCACCTAATTTTATAGTCTATTTGGTTGGTTTGCATACACATTAGGTGGTAGAAAGTGTTTTATGGAAAACGTTTGACTAAAAGTAATTATCATAAAATGTTATTTTTAAAATGTTTGTTATTATAAATATAACTTAGTAGATGTTTTGTAAGAATTCGGGCCACAACTCACTACATTTATAAATAGGCTTAGCCCCACAGAAATTCCGAAATTTTCTAGCACAGCTATCTTGTGTTCACGCAATGATGAAGTTGATAAAATAAGTGAGGAAGTATTGAGTATTTTAGAAGACGAGACCCATTGTTACATCAGTGTCAACTCAGTTGACTACGAAAATAAGTGGGAAAAAGAGTTTTTAAATAGTTTGACACCCTCAGGAATGCCACCGCACAAATTAAACTTGGAAATGGGAGCTATAGTAAAGCTCCTCTGGAACTTAAATACTAAACAGGACCTATGCAATTGAACCCACCATTCCTAACCGGATAGAATTGAATTCAAATTTAATCCACGCAACAATTTTAATGAGCTCGTATCAAGAGAATGCAAGCTTCATACCAATAGTCGATTTTGTCCCTGGTGACCCTTATATCCATTTTAATTTTAGATGGAGACAGTTCCCAACTAAACAACCTTTCTCAAAGACTATTAATAAGTCACAAGTTCAAACCTTGTGTAAGGTTGGTATTTTCTACCCAATACAGTATTCAACATCATATCAGGGGACACTGATATTAAAAAATCCTACAGTATTGACAAAAATTATAGTATGTCTATACAAAGAAATTCTGTTAATAATTTACTAAAAATAAAACTAGTTTATTTAATTCTCACCTTAGCCACTCTTACTTAAATATATAATTTCATGACAGATTATTATTATTATTAGCACCGCGTCTTACTACCCGTTCGGGTTATACGCACTTACGCTATGTGTAATGGTAGGGTGATTATGAGATGGAATCCGAACCACGGTGGAGGCCTGGCATTCCTCACATTCACAAGATGTCTTGTCAGAGGTGAAGGAAGGGTTTGTAATCTAATAAATCTTTGCCGTCACCTTCATAACAGAAATATAATTCTATAACAAGATAGTCCAACCTAACAAAACCTATCCTTTCATGTATCTAAAAATTGAAGGTTTAGTTATGTTAGTTTAGGTATTATTAATTTCATCCTGTCACATACAGGCTTTAAAACTAGTATAGTTGAAAAAAGCTATAATATCACTTAGCTTGATAAGACAAGGAAAAATTAACTATTATGGATATAGCTTGGACATAAACTCAAAAGTTTCTCATCAACGGGCACCATATAAACTCTTTGGACCACTTGGCCATTGATAAGAATAAATCCTAAAGACTGAATAATTTAATCCAAAGTTTATATCATTTATAACATAAATATTTGTACGATGTGTATATTCGATTTGATCAAAAATGCTGTTTCAAAAACTAACAATACAGTAAATGTATTCCATTAGAGTTATTAATTATGTTAAGAAAAATTTAATGTTAAATTTAAAGATTCCAATTGATTATATGAACAAAGTGGCTGGAGAAAAATAATTCAACATTTCTTGTAGCTAATAATTAATTAATAATAAATCTTTTTAGATGTTAGATATACTGTAGATTTATTTTAACTATAGAATTTAGATTGTTTTAGTGACCTCAATCATATGAAATCTTATTTTAAATAAAAATAATAAATAACAATTTGGACCAGATTGGCTCAACCTGATCTCTCAAAATCAATATCTTTGTCAATTACTACGCTTTTTGTATTTTTCCATACGAGCTTTTGTTTCATTAGTAGGGTGCTTAGATTAAAAAATATACAGGCTATAACATATTTAGTTGTATATTTATTATACAATTCATTTTATATATTTTAGTATATATGTATATATAATTCATTTTATATATTTTAGTATATATATATATATAATTCATTTTATATATTTTAGTATATATATATAATTCATTTTATATATTTTAGTATATATATATATATATATATGATATTTATTTTATACATTTAGTATATCTATGTGTAGTACATATTATGTATATATGTAATTTATATAATCTATTTAGAAAATCTCTAAATTTTATATGTAAAAATGTATATTTTATATTATGTATTATACATTGCATAATATATATAATAAATAATATTCTCTCACATTGAAACGGGCACACACTAAATGAGTGTGACAATGATAACCAGACATGTGTGTATGTAAGATACAGAAAGACTCGGCCACATCTCTTGTTATGGATCACATTCTCCAAGATAAAAATTGCCCCCACCTAAAGTTGACGCGTTATTTTTCTTTCTTTCCGTGAGAATGTCTTATGTGAAAGGAACGGCCCGGTTCGGTGTCATGATTTGTTGATGTATGGGTAGGTATTGTAAGGGGAAGGGAGGGTGTCATTGCGTGGAGATTCCTTTGCCACTGTTGGTTGTTGATGGAGACGAATGGGATGGGTGGTTAGTTTTTTCTTTGTAGGCGAGGATGGATGAGCTATGAGGGAATAAAGTGGCTATCTCATTGTCCCTTACATTTTCCCCTTCGAAGTATACTCGTTGATATGTTATTAGATAAGGAGGTAAAGGGATGAAGCTTGATACCCTATGAAGGCAATTTACTTAAGATAGTTCATTTTTTATGTATTTTTTCTTCAAAGAGTGAGAATTACACTTTTTTAAAGTATATTATAGTGGATTATTAAATTAACGTTTCCTACTATGCATGACTGTGCCAAATAACAATTGTCATTGGCCCTACATCCTAAATATTATTTATGTTGTCAACATAACTTTTTCTCAACTAATACAAAGCCTGCAGCGATGAATAAGGTATCAGTGGTTGTAATTTTTAACAACTTCTGACAAAACATACTCAATTTACATTAGAACACTTTTTTTTTAATTCAAGTTAAAAAAAATTATAACAATATTTTCGTATCAATTACAGAAAATAAACTCTCTTTGCTATTTTGTGTATACACTTCGCTGAGTATTTAATTTCAAAAACTCAAACAAAGACTAATACTTTTTAATAGGTGAGGGAGGGAGGTGTAATGTGTGAAAATTTCGCAATGGTTTACTGTTTGGTATATATTAGGCGTGTTTGAAGTATACTTTTCAATTCTAGGTGAGCCAGAATCTAATATATGAAATCCTTTTGAATCCATATCAAATATTTTTGTTAATTCTGTTTTGCTTCAAAAAATATTATATGTGACCAGCCACAGGAAAAGGGACATTATCTTAACAGAGCTAAATTTTCAGTTGAGTCAAAAAATCACATTTTAATATTTTCAGTTAAAACCATCCGTGTACTATAAACATCTGAACGTTTGTTTTATTACATATTTAAATTATAAGTAGGAAAAAAGATACACTTGCAGTGATAAAAAAAGGACCAAGTCTTCATCAATGTAAATCAAAAGCGTGAAGTTAAGTAAGACCTCTTCTAATTTTTGTTTGCAAATCGGTCAATTATGCAGTTGTATTTTGGTAGACCTGTTTTTTTCTACTTTTTTAGATATCTATTAGTTGTTGTTTGTTATCAGCTGACAGTTTAGAAGTTTGTAATTGTTTGGAGTATAGAGTTTAACCTCATTGGTATGTTTATTGATGAAAATCTAGCATAATTTCCTATAATGGAGGAAAAACTAAAACTTTGTATAAGAAAAATTTAATTAGCCTTATTATCTTGTTTTCTCAACAATGACATTCTTATAGACAATGTTGTATGATAAACACAAATCTAATAGTTATGATCTGGAGAAGTTTTATCTTAACATTATTTTAGCTATTCCTTTTCAGCAAAATTTGATGAGTCAGAAAAATAATCTAAAGAAAGATTTAAACTCACAACAATGTTTCCATTTGGAAGGACCAAAATACACCTACCTCTTCGCAAGTATAGTTTTGATGCTTGCTTTTGTATAATTTAAAACTTTAACTCTTATTTTCTCCAAACAGACTGTTTTTTTAACCTTTCTTTGTCAAATTACAATAACGTTTACAATATTTGGTGTATTCTAATATTTTTTGTAATAGTTGATTCACAAATTTTTATGGTTTCCAGGGATATCAATAACTCAATATTGACGTATGTGAAGATAAGGTCTCGCTTCACGTGACCAGTCACTTATTTTGATTAATTATATAATTTTCTGAACACAAACGACTAAGAAAATATTGTATTTTAAAAACCTAGTGTAATATTTTATCATAATATAATATCATCATAACATACATTTAAATTAATTTATTTTTTTACTTATTAATATTAATTTATAATGAGCATAAAATATCAGAATGACAGTAAATCAACGTAAATTGAATATAATATCCGTCAATCCTTTATTGTTGGAGCCTTGTAATAGATTAAGCCAGATAATTTTTTTTTTTAAATTAAAGTTGAAACTAATGGCTTATTTGAATCTTTTCACAACCTTAATATATATATAAATATATATATATATATATATATATATGTGTGTGTGTGTGTAATAAATAACTATTAAACACAGGAAATATGTTTTATATGATTACCATAACAATATATGTTATTTATTATTAATCGTATTTAAAGACAAATTACTAATAACATATTTTCTTTAAACTCCTAAAAATAAAATACTATTATCAGAAAATTGATTTTTAATATCTACATTTAACACCGTTGTTAGCATATTTAAGAAGTAGGAATATATAAAATGGTCTAGAAGAAGTGCACGCACTAACATGAAAATTAAATAACTAAAACAAATTAATAAATCATTTGTGTAATATCTGCTCCCCAGTATATCAAACATATATTAAAATGTTGGCTTTCCCAAAACCCATTAGTGATTAATAAATTATATTACTATTATTATAAAACATAATTACATTGATTTGATTTGATTGGAAAAAATATTTGAGGTAAACATTTCAAATAATTGGGTAAATACGCCTTCCCTAAATGGTAGGAATTTTGTTTGACCCCATGTGATGTACAAAATAATTGATAATTTTTGAATGTGTTTACATTAACACAAAGTTACACTTTGCACTAGAGTTGGATGTGTAGTCACTGTATTATTATATAACTGGTCCGCATCCTCTATTTAATTATCCAAAATATAATATTGGGGTTTTATATTTCTAATATGTTTTCATTAATTTTTATCAGGGAATATTTTCAATAAATATAATTTAAACAATGTTAGAGATAATTTTTTTACCACACAACTCTGAAATTAATAAATTTATTAAGTAATATAGTATATTAATTATAATTTGATGATTAATATAGTATTAAGTAATTACGCAACAAATAAATATTAAAAATCTACTCTATAAAAACAACCACGAAGGATTCAATTGTTTTATTATATTATTAAAAGTTCATTAATTTATTGCAAATGTATACATAGATGTTCCGTTAATTACATTATAAAATTATATTAAAACACAATTTATTAAAAACAAACACGCCTTTCTATTGTATAAAAACATATTTAAAACCAATTAAACTGTTTTGGCCGGGTTTTTTTATGGGTAAAAGAAAGGACAAGCTGTCTTAAACCCTAAGCTTTGTTAGGTAATATATCTTGAACAAGATGCCACATCTTAATTTCTGTATGTATTTTATTTTAGAAAAAAATCAAATAAAGACGGCTGCATAATAGAGCACTTTGACGCGTTGCCGACGTTTATAAATCTTGCAATATTTAAGAAGTGGTTGGAAATGTTTATACTGTTTCTTACAAAATTTAGGTGAAAATTATCAAGCACGTTTATAACTAAGTAAAAAGTATAAATTTTGGGTTTAAAGTTTAAAAGAAAATTCAACTTTTATTTACGTAAAAATGTGTACTTATGATATTTGATTAAAAGGTTAGAACCCTATATCTAGCCTTCCTCTGCAAAATAAAATATTTTTTATAAGGCATTAACAGAAGACTTTAAACTGATGTGGGATTTATTTTTAGGGCCCTACCCTATGTAGCTTATACCACATTAAAAACAACTTTAAACTTAAAATCTAAAATTTTTTATCTGGTCAGAATTTTTTTCTACATTTTGTTGAAAACAATATTCCAAAATATCAAACAACTTCATTAATATTCCGGGATGTCCAAAGGTCTGTATCTCTTCACAGTGCTCTACCATGTAGTCCTCTTTAGTTCAGTGCAACCAATTTACTAAATTAAAACACACAATAAAATTGAACCATAACAATTTATAATTAAATGCCTACTAAACATATTACAATAACGGTGAAGAATACAGAATACAGAACTTTTATACGTGTTCTGGTTTGAGCGTAATCGTGTGTCCAATTCGCAGGTTAATCGGACGTGAAATGGACTCTTGCTGTGTTAAATAAAGTTAGTGTGTTTGCTATTCGTTTAAAAAAACCTTTTGTCTAAATAAATCCTTCACCATTGGTCACGCAAGCTAATCTGTCAATCACGTATTTACTTTTTTGTCTGTAACAGTAAGTAGATAAATGATTTCCTGAATAGGTGAATACAGTTTTTTTAATAACCTCTTCTATCCATAAAATGTGTAAACATTTTCTCAACACATTTTTTTAATCGTTATCTCATTTGTGTAAATATGTTAATAGCTCAGACGAGATTTGAGATGCGGACCAGCAACAAACAAGAATCTAAATGTTAAAAAAAATAAGAAAAAGAATAACCCTGTAGCCATTCCCAAGGGTGCAATCTCCTTAGTCTCCTACCCCGATGTTCTCTTCTTATCAAGGAGGGGTGACGTGTTAAGCCACCCCTGAAACCACTCAGTGCGTGTGAATGTGACAATAAGGCGTGTGGGAGGGCCAGCAGGTGCCGCAAGACGGTTCAACGTGCGTTAGTAAGAGAAGGGGTAGAGAGCGGTGTAGGAGCTCTTGAGCGGCTCAGCGTTGAGATCAAAGATGGTATTAAGGTTTTTCAATAAAATACTTTTCTTGGCGGCCCATGCCATACCACACCACATTTTTACTCCAACAAATTTTAATTTATTCTTATTTTAGTGACCTATACCCTAGTTGAAATATTTTTTCCTGTGATGTCCTGTACAATTAATTATGATTAATTATACAATTTTAAGGCCCAAAATGACGAGTGTGGATCTTACTAAATTCTATCATTTTTGTGTCTTGGTAATAGACTGGTATAGGACAGACTTTGAAGGAAATTATCCAATCTCAAAGGTCGAAGCCTGCAGCCTTATCGAGAAGTCGTGGTCGCATCATGGTACGGTTTTCTGTTTTATATTTAAATAACATGGGATTGAGACTAGTGACAGGATAATAAAAATAAATGGAACGGTGCATCTCACAGATTTTCTCATTGGTCTTAGAATAGAAACATTTTACAAAAACTCGTAAAATTTATTAAACGAAATAACATACACTGTTGCAGAAACACTCTACCAGCTGGCATTAATTTAATAATATACACTGCTATAGTTACATTATCATCTCTGTCCACCGACGAGCATAATAATTAAATATTTCTAAGTACTCAATTTAAAAAAATATATGTTTTATTATATCTCTGAAACTATTGCACTTATAAAAATATATTTGGGATTAAAATATCTTTAATTTTAACAGTATTACAACTTTACAGTAATAAGTTAATTCGTATCTCAAACAGTTGCGCAAACTTATGCGTATGTAAAGTGCCCTTGAATTCATGTTAATGGGAAAACGATAGTTGCCATTTTGTTTGTAATGTTAAACAATGCCTGGATACGAAATTTAATAAAAATCTTTGGAGTGGATTTTAAGAAAAAATATTTTTTCACAATTAACAACCTTAATTTAAAGCTTGGATGTATAATTTCAAAAACCCTTCAGGGGTACCTAATGGAAACCGAAGATCTGGCTCTATCCCTAGGTACAGACAGATGGCATCGCAAAAACGACTTTTTCAGTTTCAGGGGGTCATGAAACGTCGATATTTATCAAAATGTCAAGTTCAATTTTATTTTACGATCACAATGCTTCTCTTTCCGATGGGTAGAGACAAAGTAAATATAATTAAACTGAAAATGTATGTTTTACAAAGTAAAAGCTAATAAAGTGATCTTATGTTCGATGTTAACCTAATATCTCATATTGTGTCATACAGTTTAAATAAAGCGTCCGTTTCTTAATAAATTAGACTGTCGATGATATTGAAATGTCCATTATCGAATGTCACCCGGGTGCTTTGATTGGTGGTTTTCTGATGGGAATTTCTCCATCCCCTTTTCTGATAATTCAAATGCATTTCTTAGGTACAATGTTTAATTTATTTTGGTAATAGTAGAGCATCTTAATTATAAGGTCTCATTAATGCATGGCTGTATAGAATACAAATGAAGGGTACAAGAGAAAAGAAGCAAAGTAACATTATACATATCTTCCGGGAAAGATTTTATATATCAAATCCCTTAGAAGTCCCACACGATACTTTTTTAATAATATTTAAATAGGTCAGACACCACTTTTATCCATATTATAAAGTTCATTAGAAAGGTCACATGATTGTCTCTAACATATGGCAACACTAACTCAATTAAAATTAAAATTGAACTTTTCATTTTCTACTTTCTACACTTCAATTGTAAGGATAACACATCTAACATATGACCACGATAAAGATAATGCTTAAAAATAGATAGGCTATCAATTTTCAAAGTATTTGGGGCTTTATTATGTTGTTTTTGGTCAAACAAGATTAAACCTTTGCTTCCTACTATTTATATTACTCTTATAGCTCACTTGCACACTAGTAACAAGAATAAAACTCATAGTCTTTTGTTTTCTTCACCGCCAACTTGGATAATGTGGAGAAGGGTGCCTTAGGTGGCCTCACGAGGATTAGCTTTCCGGTTCACTGGAACTTGTCAATTTTCTCCTTCGAGGCTTGCTGATGTCTTCAGCTCTTAACCCCTCTTCCAATTTTCTCAGCCACAATCCTCTTGTTACCTCCTCTTAAGCAAGTTTTCTTCTCTCTTCTTGTTACACTACCTCCTTACCTTTGATCATATCCTAGTCTCTATTGTTCCTCCACCATACAATCGCTCGCTTGTATTACTTTAAAATTCAACCCAAGTGGAGTAGAATTCATGAATGTCTTCCTCCTTATCTTCAAGTTGCGGGACCCCCTTTCTCTTCACTTTAGTTTGTTTGCCCTTGCCATTTCCTGAGACACTACCCCTCTTCTGATGATCTGGCTTCTACTTACATGTATTGCTCTCTCTCTATCTTTATTTCTCCCTCTAGCATTTCTGCAGCTCTCCTCTGCTTAAAACTCACATACGTACACATGTTGTCAAGTATCTTCTCTTTACAAGAACTTCAAAGTAGCTCTCTGATGAATATCTGGCTTTTGATTGTTTTGAGATGGAATATATGATTAAGAATCTTTCTTGTAAACATATTCTTGAATGTTGATATATATTTTATCTCTACAATATTTTGCTCAAAGTGCTAATAAATATAATAGTATAGGCTATCTTTTTTGTGTAATGGTGAACAGTTTTTTAATTAGTTTTATCACTTTGGGGTGGAGGGATTGTGTGATTTAAACAAATGTTAAAAGTGACACCGGGACATGTCAATCGAATTTGAATCCGGAACTTTTAGTTTGAAGTGACAATTATATACCACAGACATATGCAGGTTCTTTCTGTTACATCAGTGGAGGAATAATAATAGTTTGAGCAACTAAGGAATATTATGTTACTCAACACCCTCTGCCGCCTCTTCCTTATACCACCCCAAACTCACTCCACAAACATCTAGTCGTTTAGTAGAACGGCTTAGTTTTCTCCTTTTGAGAGATGCTGTAAACAGGTGTTTAAATTTCGGGGAGGTTTAAATAAAATTAAATCACTTCATACTCTTATTTTATTGTTTCACTTACATCCTCACACATATATGTTTCCTAATTTATGTTGAATATCCTTTATTTTATTTATTTTTCATTACTTTTAAAAATGTATTGGCACTCCTTGCAATCGGTAGATTTGGTATCGATTCATCTCTAAACGCAAATAATCATTTTAATCAAACTATTTTAAAAGACGCAAGGTGTTTTTATGTATTTATCATTAAAACATATTATTATGCGTTTCTAGTAAAATATTAACAAACAACTTTTAAAATATTAAAACTCGATTAGATTAAATCTAAAATATCCTAATTTTATACAAAATTAATAAAATTAGTATTTCACGTATTTCTCAAAATGTACATCTTTCGTCAAATTTGCCATCTTCAGAACAAATCAAAGGGGCATTAAATGTTTGTCCACCAATATATTTAATTATGATGCAAGTATATTATGTTTTTGGCTTGGTTATCAAAATAAATGGAGAAATAGTTAATGTTAATTGATGCGCTTTTTAATACCATATGAATATATATTAACGTAGTTAATATAAGAGTAAAACTCGACTGGGTTATAAAAATGTAACATTGGCCCTAAACTTAGATTAATATAGTTCCATTGCAATTTAATTTACATATGGTTTATACGCATACATTAACTAAGCTAATGGAATAGCTACGAATAAGTTGGAACGTTAGAGTAAATGTACCCACATTATTGCGGAGAGAGTTTTGTGAAACCATTTAGGAAAATAAACCATCATTAAATACAGCCGATCAGTATTCTAACATCGATCTCCCCATTGCTGGTAATCCAGTCTAACATTTGATTGACGTTTTAGACTATGCATCCACCGATGCGGGTAATATCTTATATACCTTATTTGCGGTATCATTGTAGTAGGCGTTTCTCAATAGATTAGATTTATTATAATGCTAAGATTGGTGTTTAAATCCTGGCGTGGTATTTCCTCAATTATCTTCTACTTTACAAAAATTAAGGTACATTTTCTTTATTTTTCTTTATTAAATACATTATTTGAAGGAATGGTCTTCTGCACTACGTCATAGAATGCAAGGTTAAGGTAAAGAATAGCCTAGGATGGAGAAGGCTTCAAATAACGAGCTATCTTAAGAAAAGAAGACAATTCTAGGAGCTAAAGAAGGAGGCAAAGTAAGGGGCGTATTGGCGGTATAATCTCACTGACAAAAGGAATGGACCTGTCATAAGAGAGAACACCTAATAATAATAGAAATAATAATAATAATAGTAATAATACCTTTCTAGTCCTTATACTATGATTGTAAATATTTGGTAAGCCCGGACAGGCAGTAATAAAAGGTGCACTATTTACAGCTTAATTCAAAATCCCGTTACTTTTAATTTAAGAAAACAATAATTTTACTATAATTGAATCCAACCTGAACAATTTAACTATCACAAATGGCAACCCGTTGGGAAATATATCAGCTTTAGTAGTTTTCCACTCTTTAAAGATAGCTCATAGCTCGTGCTCTTGTTGAGTGATACGGTACTTAACTTGAGTGCTACCGGTACGTAACCTAAGTTACTTGGACTTAACAAAGTTCAGTAATGGATTGTGTTGAACTTGAAGCAGTGTCTAGGTGAGTGTGGCTTACCGCACTGGCTGAGGTAAAGGCTGCGTATACCGTGGAAAATTAATGACTAACAAAGTTATATGGTACGTTTGCAGCGTTACATTCAGTTCCGAAAACGAATAGCTAATTGGCAGAATTAAATAGCCAAGCTGTTTTATTTGTTAATTAAGGTTATAATCTGGATAGATCAGTGTCCAGAGCATCGGTGTACTAAGTCAAAAGCTCTGGGCTCGATTCCAGTGTCAAAGTATCATTTTTAAATTTAAGGAATATTATTTAAAAAGTTAAAAAATATAGCATAGGCTTAGCTTTATTCCACCTGAACAAACGCAAACTAGAAGTATAAATAATCCAAATAATAAATTAATAGAGCCCCGCTTTGATGGTCGAATGTTCATGGCAGAGGTCAGCCAACTTTCTTCCATCCAATCAAATTATAAGCTTATCAAATGTCACATGATCATCCATCGTTTCTCCAAAGTGATTATTTCTTATATTGATCTATTTTATTTATTAAAATCCACATTCCTAAAATAATTACTCCATCTTTCTAAAAGAACTTATCTGAATGTACATTTTCATATAGAACTAATCCATTTCATACGACACTGCAATAATTATTACCGATGATTGATCAAGTTTATTTTAATTACAATCGATTATTATTTTAAAATATTGGTATATTTGAGTGTTAAGAAAACCCAAAGATCGATTTAGTTTGATTTATACCCTCAACCATTCGATTGCAACCGACCAATTTCTGATCCCTTGGTCTCACTCGTCACTCTCATAATAGACTGGATTTCTGACGACGGGGAGAACTGGTTTCTAATCCAAGATTGTTGTACTGAGGGTGGTTTTGTATAAAGGACTTTCTACTATCTATCTAGTCAAATGTTGCTACACTTACTCTAAATTCAACCTTCCTAATCCTTAACATACTAGAATAGCTAGTACATTTAGGTAGAACATCATAGGTAGTAAGATGGAGTAGTAAGCAAATAAATATATTTCCTTGAATTTTTATTTTATAAAATGCACATTTTAGTATTAAAATTTTATCGTGATTATATTTATATTGAAAAGTTATTGTGCATATTTTATTTTATTAAATAAATAATTATTTGTAAAATGTTTTTGAAGAAAGGACTTGTATCTATACTAGTTTTAAAAAGTTTATTTTGACAATTTTATTCTCTTGGATATATAACTTTTTGCGAAAAGTACTCGAATAAAGTATTTGCAGCTTTCCACGCCTAATAATCTTGGGATTCAAACTCCAGTAAAAAATAAATTAGTCTATTCATAATTAGTATTGTATGATATTTGTTTAGCACTACTAATGGCTTGTATTTTTTTGAAATTTCTTACTCTATTCAATAGACTTTGTTTACTATATATATATATATATATAT
>CABFOW010000249.1:315458-334608 GCA_902141385.1 Timema californicum
ATATATATATATATATATATATATATAATATTCATAGTAATTTGTAATATACACCTTACTACACTGTTCTCATGATCAAATCGCAAGTAAATATGAAGTTCTTTGTTTTCAATGCCAAATAACTTAATATTATGTAAGCTATGTATGTAGGTCAATAGTTTAATCCTATTGTCTAAGTCAAGGTGGTCCAACATTTTTCTTACCAAAAACCATATCTGACTATCAGTCGAAGATATAGTAAGTAATCCCAATAGATTAAAATTCAAGGAATGTAAAACCCAGAATATACAAAACAATAATTTATTGGTTGTTCTCTATGGATGTGAAACGTGGTCTCTTACCTTAAATTACGAAATAAATTGTATTGTGTTCGAAAACTATGGGCTCAGGAGTGGAGGAGGTTACATACAGAAAATTTACATAACCTGTACTCATGGTATGACATTGATAGGGATAGTTAATCTAGTAGCTTACGGTGGATAGTACATACAGAATGAATGGGAGAATTTAGAATTATGTTGAAGATATTGACTGGCAATCCCAATGGTACGAGACCAGTGGGAAGATCTAAACGTGGATGGGATGATAACATTAGAAGGGACCTTGTGTGATGAGATGGATTGGATATAACTAGTTCAAGGTATAGATAGATCGCGTACATTTGTAGGTATGCCAATGAACTTTCTAGCTCCTAATACCATTGGGTATACCATAAATAATTTAAATAGGCCTACAAGCAACACCAAGTTAAAATTACTTTCAACACTGATAATAAATTGTATTTTGAATTTGTGGAGTATTTAAACTTCACTGATTAAAAAAAGTTTATTAATCTCCTAAATGTGTATTCTGAAATATGCACCCACACACATTTTTACAAATAAATTTAGCATTTTCAATATTTTTATTTGAATCAATATTTATTTCACATCTACCACAAAGAGTCTCCTCTAGGATACTGCGAGGGCCACATTTTCAGTTAGCGTGGGCCGTTAGCTGGACAACATTGTTCTAGTGTTTAGTTCTTAATCAAATCCATACATCTGAGTGGGGTTTGGTTTGTTTTATAAGTGTTTTGAAATAAAACACCAATAATCATTACAAGACTTCTAAAATCTATTTATAATTACATTAAAAATACTTTTATGTTTTAATCGTAAATGCGATAATGCCTTGAACATATAATACATATACACATATACATACAATAGTTTATGAAGTAGGAGTGTGCAAAGCTTCGAAACTTCAACTTGTCTTCGAAACAAACATCATTAGACAAACATTAGACTTCGCTTCAAAACTATTTCTGGCTTCGAATCCTTGCAAGTAAAAATATTGACAACTAAAATACTCCATTTATGTTCAATTACAGAAATTCTCAGGTGTTTTATAAATCACAAATTAAAATTTATAAGGAAAAAAATCTGAAGAAATTGAATTGCATGATGTGATAATAGCTTGATTTATCAGATTGAAATACAATATTACAAACAATTGTACAATAAAACGTTTTCCAAGTAATTTTAGTGCTTAAATTAATACAAATAGACACAACATTAATATATTTTCAAGCATAAAACAACTAAAAGAAAATATTCCAACTTCAATTCAGATTCGAGAATATTTAATCTATTCGATTTGAGCTCACTTTGAATAGAAATAATGAACTTCGCACTCACCTAACGAAGTATATATAGTACATTTATATACTATATAGAGAGTTAGTAAATTATATAAATATATTATATATGGTACATTTTTGTTGTAATAATCTACACTAATATTATAAAGAAGAAAGATTTTTTTTTGTATTGGATAAACTCAAAAACTACTGGACCGATTAAAAAAAAATCACCAATATAAAGCTACATTATTAGTGAGTGACATAGGCTATATTTTATTTTGAAAATTTAATTTATTCCTCATAAAAATGTCGATAGTCACTCATATTTTATGGTAGAGTCTATGATGATTCTCCAATATGTGTGTTGAAAATAATAATGCGCGGGGGGGGGGGTACGGGAGGGGAAAGGGTCTAGTATATTATATTAGTACAAAATATAGTTTATTCTATTTGTTGGTGACCTGGTGGTCTAGGGGTAAGGTGTCAGACTTCTATGCTGGCGGCCGGGGTTCAATCCTCGGTCCCGGCTCAGATTTATCTGATTACCAAACCCTTCCTTCACCTCTGACAAGACATCTTGTGAATGTGGGGATTGCCAGGCCTCCACAGTGGTTCGGATTCCACTTTAAACTGTAGGTCCTCCATTTCATCTCACAATCACCCTACCATCACACATTAGCGTAAGTGCGTATAACACGAACGGGTAGTAAGACGCGGTGATAATAATAATAATAATAATATTCTATTTGTTAGTAAATAATATATAGGCCAGTTTTTATAAACCATTAAAAGTTTCCATCTGTAAATATTATTTTTTGGTTAAAACTTATACGGCTATCTACAATACTCAGGTGTGTACCGAACAGAGTTGGTATGGCATGGAAATGCGGGGGAGGGGAGGGTTGGAAAGCAGGGACAGCGCTGGAGGAGGGTTATATTCTGTGGAAACTAAACTACTAACCCTGGCCGGCAGCTGAGGAAGATTGATCAGCGTTGGTGAGCGGTTGAATGGTAATTATTTGTTGAGGTCTCGGCAATCCCGTGTATGGAGAACGCCTTGTGTTAACCCCTCACTTTATCTTCCCCTCTCTCTTATTACTAGACTTACACCTTCACCCCCACGTTAAGAATTACATAGGGTTGTTTGTCCAATTTGCTATAGGGGTCGAGCTATACAAAGAGGAAGGTAGGTATGTCTGCCAAGAGTGTACTATCTCTCATATTTATATTTTGGCTTACATTGTGTTTAAATTTGTTATAATTTTTTGTATGTACTTTAATGAGAGAAATATATTACCAAAAACGTTATTGGTACTGTCATAATTATCACACATTGTCAAAATCTGAGTTGATATATCAAATAGCATTTATAAATTACAAAAATAACCCCAAAAATCGTGATTGGAATATATAAAGAGAATGAATTCGATAAGTATCGTATTAATATTAAATATTAAATCATGTCAGGTTTAATTCTTTCGATTTCTATGCAGTCGAGTCTTAGAAAGCCTCTGGGGGCTCCCTTATTTAAATGTGCTACAAACCACTCTCGTATTCTCTTTAGTAAATCTTAACTCGGGAGTACCTGAGACTTACATGTGAATATTTCTAACCTAAAATTGATGCATACTTGTTTCTCTTTCAATAATAGATACAAGACAAGATATTTTAAATTGATTATTGATTAATTTTTAAGCTATTTACTCCTTTCATTAACTCTTACCAAGTTTAAATATTTCAAAATAGATACATTTGTTTACTTACTACTTTTGATGATTTTGTCATAGGTTTTGGGAAGTTAATCAAATCGTAGCTTGTATAGTTACCCTTTAAAAAAATATTTATGTAATATCTCGTTAGTGGCTATCTTTTACAATTTAATGAATGATTTTAAACCCAATAAATTTTTCCACTAACACATCATAGATCTAAGTGACTTTTAATAAATATTAAATAAATATTTAAAAGTGTTCATGACAGGCAAATATCATATTTTGGATAATCAAATATAACTACTGTTTTAAAATATTTTATTTTATTTATCTATGTACGAATTGATTTATGAAATAATTAATATCTAAATAATAAACTTTTTAATTTAAGTCTACAATCTATTGTTATTGTATAAAATTAATTTAATGAAGAACCAAATAATAAATAACAATCATGAGTTAATGTCACAGATTGATAGTAAATGTAACCAGTTGGGGCCATACTAATATTTAAATACAATTAATGTACTAGACTTTAATAATTAAAATAATTAATTAAGCAACTGATATTATTTATGAATCAAAGAGTGGACCAACCGGCATAGATTTATCTGATTACCAAACCCTTCCTTCACCTCTGACAAGACATAATGTGAATGTGGGGAATGCCAGGCCTCCACCGTGGATTCGGATTCCACGTTAAACTGTAGGTCCTCCATTTCCTCTCACAATCACCGGATCATTACACATTAGCGTAAGTGCGTACAACCCGAACGGTTAGTAAGACGCGGTGCTAATAATAAATAATAAGAGTGGACCTACATAAACTCGTATACAAAATGCACCATTTCTAATAATTTGACTATCAAACAATGAACCATGGCATTAAAACGTGTGTACTTGTAGGTGTGGGAGACTGCATCATAGTTTAAACCCCGTACTAACCGAAATAATATATTATTATTTAAAAGTATTTACAACACTCAACTAATACTGAACGTACAGTGAATGATAATATAAAAGCAAAATAGGCTTACTTTATAAATAGTATTCCTTAAACTTAACTAAAAGCATCTCCTCGCAAATTGACATCGTACGACGCATAATACAATGACACCACTATTCCTCGCCATGTAACTCAATCCCTTCATTTAATTACATCAACACGATACTTGAGTGGTTCTAGAACCCTGTTCTTCTTCTTCCTACCAATCACGCGGGTGTTCACAAGTTTATAAGACACCCGCTCGACAAAACTCTTACCGGTAAAATGTAAAGTTTCTCTTCCACCTCCCAAATCAGGTCTATAAGTACATACATGGTTTGTTCTGTGTGATCAATATTACTAACGGGAATTAATTCCCTGACAATACAACTCAAAGTGAAAGAGGGGGAGATAGGGCTTTGTGTTCAACCAAAGTAGACTAAAGTTGCCTCAGCTGTTGTATGTACGACATAATTATACTGTATTTCTTGAGTTTATGAATAAAAAGGTTCTAAACCCAAAACTCAACTCCGGCGCCCCTTAATTGAAGGGACGTGTATTAATACAGTAGTAGTTACGATTATGTTAGTTCTGAAGGTTCGCAAGTTTGAAACGATTCACATATTTCAAAGAATTGTGACCCTATTTTGAGTTAATTTAACATTTATGTTTTTAAGGTGGGAATGAAGGGGACGCGAGAAAAATTGAGTTTTTTTTCAGTTTTTATGGCAACATTATTTTAGCCAAAATAAATAAAATATTGCTTCAGTACAAACATATTGTTTAATTTTTTTCTTATATTGATATCAACAGTTCCTGAATAATTATGTCATGAGCATGTTGATATTATCTAACAAGTTTTTTAAATGAATATAAAAGGTGTTCATTTAATTCCGGAACACTATTGAGAGATATGTAAAAAAAATTGAGATCACATGTGAATAAAATTAAATTATATGTTTGTTATGGAACCATATTTTATTTATTTAATCCAAAAAAATTGTTTTTCCATAAAAACTCCAAAAACAGTGGCTATTTATTCGCGTCCCTTTCCATCCAAACTTAACCATTCATCTTAACCCTAACCTCAAAGTAATTACATTCCACAGAATTTCTATTTAAACATTAACTAATTTCATTATTTTATTTTAAATAAGTTTGACGGTAAATTTTACTGAACATATCTACCACAATTTCCTTATTAATTAACAGTTATAAAAAAGTTAATAGATCTACGTTCAAGGTATCATACTTCAAGTAATGTAATCGGCATCTGTAACCTGTGATAGATATTATAAATACCTATTAAAAACATTAATAATATAATAAAATGGCATCAATACTGGACGCAAAAAAGTGTTTGTATGTTCTAAAAGATATTCAAATTGCCCATTCATAACAAAATCAAGAATATATATATCCTCGTTAAGGCAGTAATTAATGTTATAAACATCTCGCACGACTATTAATACAAGGAATACTGAAAACAAAAACCTAACACATCCCCTATTATAAATCGTATAGCCTTAACAGTGGGGACCTTAACGGATGCCTACTTGGTAAATTCAAAGATATTTTTTGAAACTGCTTTTATCTTAGCTTTACACACTTAATATTTCCAAGCAACATAACACTTAGACGGCAATGTAGGTAATAGAAAGGAGGGAATATAATCAATAGCTATTCCTGCTAAGCCTTTTGTTTATTTGTTTATAAGTCTTCCCTCTCTCCACTGTCGAACATAAACACTCAGTCTACTATTTGAACCTATACATTCTTGATTTTAATTTTAAAATTCATGTTTCTGATTCCAGATATAGTAGGCTGAGGTATACTTCCAAGTACTTTTTAAATCTATCTCCTGTCAGAAAAAGTCCTGTTACATTTAATGGAATAACCAAAATAGTCTAGGTTGTAGATGATACTTTAATAAACAAAACAATGTGTGACAATGTTAAGCTATTTTTAAAATCAATTAAGGATATATTGGCTTTGTTTCAGTAGTATATCTTTAAAATTCGTGGAAAAAAGTTAAACATATTAACATGGGAAATCCTATCTCAACTTTGCCCAACGTCAAATGTAGGCAACGGCATTTAGTACAATTTGTTGGAGGAACGAGATGATAAAACAGCTCTCAAAGCTCTAAGAGTCGGATTTTTTTTAAGCTTTCCTCTTTAGTCCCCTCACTTCCGAGTAATTTATTCATCCATTGCTTCATACTCACTCACATGCATGCGTGATCTCTAAATGGACTCGGCTTTAATGTATTTTGGATTTTTTTTAGTTTGTTTAAGTATTTATTTGCGTGTATAACGCTAAAGATCACTTTTATATACAAGTGTTTTTACAGCAACTACGTACTCTTAAAAGTCATTGGCAAAAATAGCCACATGAAATGTTATGTTTAGTCTTCGAAGGGATGGATGGCCAAGGTTCCACGAAAACCATTAACCCTGAGAGCGTGTTTGAAGAAAACTAATTTCTCAGCTTTGATTCATATGAACTAAAGGACATAACCATCAACTTAGTAACCAATATCCCGAGTGACTAACCAATAAACTAGATACACGACTACGCTCTAACAAGAAAACTTATCGACGTGCAATTTCAAACACATTAAAATTAATAACAGAGAAATTGGGATTTTTAGTAATTTATTAATTTTTGTTTTAATTTTTAAAAACTATTGTAAGAATCTTCTAATTGTTTCGATTCCCTGTTTTATTAAGTATAGGACAGAAAAACACATCACGATACGACGTCTAGCTCTAGTTGTATTGACTACCTAAATTAGTTGTTATTCATTGAGTGAAACGGGTTATTTACACAAATCTATTTAGCCTACAGTTATTATTTTTAAATAACACGTTCTTTCTATATATTATGATGTTATAGTGGAGACTCATAATTCATAAATATAACATCTTGGGGTTAACTTGTTGTTGCTCAGACATTTACCTTACCTCTTACCTTTATGTAAATTCTGAGTCTAAATATCATTATTAGTCAAAGATATCTAGGTTATACTATAATATAAATATATATATACTATAATATAAGTATATATAAATATATATGCTATAATATGAGTATATATAGAGATTTATATGTATTTCTACAGTAAACGGTGATTCATGTTAATATTAAGGACACAAAATGTGATAATTATTACTATTCAATTCCAAGCATCGTTCCAAATTAATGAAATATTCATCTTAATAAAGGTGCACTCATAGCTAACGTGATAGGCCAACTGCAGCAATATTACATTCCAGGCCTATCTTAATGTTGGTTAATAAACTACGATGTAAACGTCTTTACTAAACAAAATAATAGAGGAACATCTTTTACCCTCCCAGGTGGCTCACTTTATAATCTCACGTCCTTCGCCTTAAACAGCCCAGCCCAGTTGTAAACAGCTAGGATGGAATAGGAAGAAGTTCTTCTTTTGGAACGTGCTCCGTCATGGATGTTGGAAAGGAGGACGTCCTGAATTTATTTTTTTACAACAAGAAGCACGAAGTGAATAGAACTAGCTACGATGTAAAATGGTGCCATACTCTAGTAATTGTGGCAATGAACTTTAAAATCCCTAATACCATAGATTATTAAGGTACTTTGTTTTATGTAATAATGGTATTATACTATAGAGTTGCGTTTTAATGATTCAGTTTATCGAGCTTAGCTTTTAGAAAAAAAATATTATTATTAATATTATTATGAAGAGCACTAGTTTGTACAAGCAACAAATTCAAAATACTTTAAGGGAGCTAAAATTTAATTTCACTAAATTATCTAGTGAATATCATCCATATTGGATTAAATCAAGGCAAGTTATTATTGTGGTACCATGTTTTTCGTTGTTCTATGAACGTGTTCTAGTTAGTTGAACAAATGTACATGTAGTGTAAATTATAGACAGTAGAACTTATTTAATTTGAAGTCAAAGATATTTCTAATAAGATTCGAAATTTCCAAATTTGAATTAACCATTTTAATAAATATCTAGGCAGCTGGTATACAATAAATCAATGTTCTTAAAATATGTTAAATATAAACGCATACATTTTATAATTATTTATATGAGATATAAAACCTACATACACAAATATACATGAATGAAAAAACAATACAAATGTAAACACAAAATATACAACTTAAAAAAAAAATTGCAGACATATCAATTTTTGTCATTACGTTTGAAAAAATTAGTTATCTTGATTTGTTGTGATTTGGTTAACGTGACACAATAAATCAAATTTTCAATTTCACTAATTTCATTAAAAATTGTATATTTTACACCTGGTTTGGATTTAATAAATATTCTCAGGTTTTCTAACATCATTATTAGTACTTTAAAAACGGACGGTACTGTTTATTCTGCTAGGATGTCTGTACTGTATTCTTCGTAAGAGGATTCTTGAATATTTTTGTTCTTTACTTATTTCAGAATCTTTCTGTCAGCGTTCCACCATTATTTAGTTAGTTTTTAAATTAATAGAAAATCGACAAAATTAACAAATTATAGACTTCGAACTAAACAAATTCAATTTAAGTGTTATTTTTTTAATCTATAGCTATGAATGCCATGAAGAATTATGGTGGGTTCGGACTACACAATTTTAAGAATTAACCAATCTCAAATTTTCAAATCCTACTGTATCCTACTATAACCAGTCTCTGTGTCAAAGTGAGCTAACGCACTAATTTCGTGTTGAGCTAGACTGCCGAGGATGGGGAGATTACAGTTTTCCTAAATGGTTTTCCACTCTCCCTCCACTAAAAGGTGGGTTCATTTCCTCTAAATTCAACTTTCTCAATTCCTAGCCCATTAGCACAACCATTACATTTAAGCGTATAGCCCAAATGGACAATAAGATGTGGAGCTAAATAAAATAAATGCTGTATATACTTATCTAACAAACCCTGTATTGGACGCGTATTTTTAAGGAGTTGCCACCACTTCTTGGTCCAGTGGTAGCATGGTACATTTTTTCATTATTTAGGTTAAACTTTATTATCTCCATTAGTTATTCCTTCTACATTATATTATATTTTATATGTACTATTATAAGCCACATGGCCGACTCACTCACTGACATTAATGTTTACCCACTTCCAGATGATCTATAAACTTGAAATTTGGCTAACTTATAGCTTCTAGCCTGTAACTTACGGGAAAATTCCAAAAAAGTTAAAAAAAATTACTTTTAAACCCCGTAAAAAAATTTCAAAATGACGGAATAATTTTTAGTGTCGATGCGGACCTTTCTTTGGAGGTATCTTGTGGCTAAGAGGTAAGAACAATAAAAAAAATGCTCTGGAATTAGATTAGTTTACGTCCACTTACAAAGAAACCTCACTGGAGGTTCAGGGGCCTAGCCCCCAACGAGCAAAGTGAGTCTCTTTTATATATCCGCTAACATGTAGTATTATCAAAATTTGTATTGTTAATTTACTAATAGCGATATAAAAATTAATTTCAAAATATCTTCGTTTAGTATAACCGTTTTAGCTTTAAATAGACTCTATCTATTAGATCATGGCATCATTACATCTTTTCCTTTTCCATCTGTGGTTTCGTAGCGAGCGTTCTTTTGAGAAACTTTTTTGTTCCAAAAAGTTTTCAGTTGGAATTTCGCACAGCTTGGCGTCACGTATTTTGCTGTATGGTTAGGGTTGTTGGTGAAGGAATATTCTCTGTGGAGTTGTTCACTCGGATGGTTTGCAGTCAAACACATCTTACCTTGGTTTATTGTCTTCTGTATCAGAAGCAACGCCACGTGAGGGGGGGGGGGGGGGGAGAGGTTTGTGGGGGGGGGGGGTGGGGNTTTTTTTTTTTGTTTGCAAAAGCACCCGCCCGGGGGGGGGGGGGGGGGGGAGGAAGTGTTTGTGTGCGGGTGTGTTGAGGTGTGAGCATCTTCAGACACAAGTTTTGGTGGCACATTTAGGGTCTATCCGACTGTGAAATGGACGATGTTGTTAGGAAAATGGAGGAGATGAGGCACCTGTAAGTTCTGGGACTTTGAAGAGGATTGTGTTCTACAAGTAGGAATCTCAGGTGTATGACACGGTTTCTTAGGTGTATGGCACGGTTGGCTACCTTTGAGCAGCTGCTATTAGTCTCGTTTGCCTCACATTCCAATTATAAAGATTTTTTTTATCACACCACTATATGCTTACGAATTTACTTTAATTAATTCATTTAAAGGATTGTCCAGTCAACTAAGGACCCGAGTGTGTACCACAAATATCCGTAGTAGAAGGTCTAAATATTTAAACTCGCTTCAGTGACCATATGGTCTAAGGCACTAGGCCCTACTCTCAAAATATACTGTCAAAGATGGGGACATCAGTTTTCAATCCCAATCGGGTGTAAATAAGGGTATTTTTTTCCTAAAGGGTTTTTCACTCTATACGCAAATGTGGACAGATTTCATCTTAATTAAATCTTCCTAATTTTTATCACATAAGCTTAATTAGTAAATAGGTGTATAACCCAAGCAGGTGGTAAGATTTCATGCTAAAAATAGAGATATTTTGGATGTGTATAAATTAATTATCTCTATACTTTAGGGTCAATTATTTTGTTTTTCATTATTAAACATAGAAATTAGCTTACATAATAATTGTTAGTACCTAATTGATAGGCTCAATTCATCATAATTTATTTACATTTTTTAATAAAAGTATATTAAATATTTAAGGTGACTGTTGGGGAGTAATTTGTTCGCACCTCGCAAGAGAGAAAGAGGACCCATTATTTATCAAACTTTGTTGTGGGCTTAGTTTAGGATTTAAAGAACTTCTCTCTATGTGGGTAGAGAAGACCAGTGACCATTTCCTCTTCCCCCAATTATAGATAGTGGTCAGGTCATTCTCTCCAGAAGTCGAGGAAAGGCTTTGATTGGTGTATAATTAATAAGTGGGGGTGGCAAACTTTGAGAATGTTCCTTTGGAATATTTTTATCATATTTGTAACTAGCAAGCTATGTCCAGTTTTTTATTATTGGGCGAGGGCCGAAGTTTTCTCGAGTAATAGATGACTTTGTTCACCATTGATGTAATAATTGTAGCTTGTTATAAATACTCTTAATCAATGAATGAGCTATTTCAAACCGCTATAGTTTAGTAAATTAATCCTAAAAAGCATCGCAAGATAATATTCCAGTATATTAATAAAATTCTACGACAGTTACTATTTGAAGAGGAAACGTTTGAATGTAATTTTTTTACGGCTGGTTGCACTTTTGGTGGTTCACTATTTTAGATTTTCACGATTCGATCGTCCTCTTTCCATAGTAATGCAGGCGTATTTATGACTAATCACCCCTATCATCCTTATCAACTATATCATTAGTCAGCCTGTGTGTTGAACATACAAAACATGTTTAATAGAGCTAACTTTTGCAGATATGACCTCGCATTAATTAACATTAAGTGAATATTCTGATAAATATTTGGTCGATACATTATGTAAATAATTTTAGCTAGATGTTTTATTTGTTATACATAATCTTATGACTTTAAGAATTAATGTCAGATTAAGTGAAAACAAAATTAAGGGTAGGGGTATATTGTAGAAATAAATAAACTACTTAAACCTATATACCGTCTTCTAATGTGATTAATCCATACTTTCATCAAAATAATTTTTTTTAATAAAAATACTTTTTAATATTATTTAATTATGATAGCTTTTCTTTATAGCAGAATCATGATCTACTATACAAAAAAAGCTCATATTATGTGTGTTATTAGTTTTTATAGTTACTTAATGACCTTAAGAAAGGAGGATTGATAAAAAAAAAGTGGACAAGTAAGCAATTCTTGTTATGTTTTAGAATGCTTCATATTTATAAAACCATTTTAATAATAGACAAATATGTGTTTGCGTTATGTGGTGAAGTTAACGTAAATATTTTTATTGGTACTCTGCAGTTAGCTATCTGTGTTGAGTTTCGATCTGTCATTTGTTGGTGTTGCTCTTTGCTGAGTCACGAAGCGTCCATTTGTCCAGCGCGGCGCATCGAAGCAACCCCCCAAGGGAATAAAATAAAACACACAGCATTAGTAGAAGGGTGGTAACAGAATTAGGGGTTGCTAGAGTTGGAAGGATATATTTGGGATGAATTTGAACAATGGAGAAGGGGAGCGAATTAAAATAACAAAAAAGTAATCGGAAACTGACAAGAACATCAAAAGCCCCAGCATGCGCCGTCCCCCTTAGGGTTAGCATCAAAACAAATACGGGGAGGTTATGCAAACAACCCCAAATCTACCCCGCCAATTCATCGAGGGTATATTTAATTTGTGGTATAGATAGTGTTGTGTGTGGTAGCTTGTGTTTTTTTAAACGGAAATCAATCAAGAGAAAGCTTCAGTTTTTTGTATATCAATCTATAATTTAAAAAAGGCCCATAATTCAAGGCAAGTAATTTGTATATCTATTTCTTTTATTAAAAACCTTAAAACTTGTTTTTTTGTGATGAGCTACTGTATACATGATCACCAATATATGAATTCATAACCTGCTTCATTGGCTTTATGGTCCAAGGCATCTTTCTCCTATTGGACTGTAGACCGTCAGTAACCGGTCAGGTGGGCTGAGGATAGTTTTTACACAAAAAAAAAATCCCACTCTGTTCACTCTAAAGTGAGTATATTTCCACTGAATTCAAGCTTAATTATCCCAAACTCCTTAGCATAATTGCTTAATATGTGCATAGCCAGAAAAGGTAGTTAAGAAACGGCACTAAAAAAAGTTGTGCCACGTTGTACTAAGAAAAAATAAATTGTATTCATTATTTTGTAATGTAGCTAAAAATCCAGTGTATTACAAAATAATGAATACAATTTATTTTTTCTTAGTACAACGTGGCACAACTTTTTTTAGTGCCGTTTCTTAACTACCTTTTCTGGCTATGCACATATATAGTAATTATGCTATATATATATATATATATATTAATTATGCTATATATATATATTAATTATGCTATATATATATATATAGTAATTATACTATATATATATACATAAAATTATATATATTCTCCAATACAAATTCTTACAGTAATGTATGTTCTTAGTTATTATAAGGATACACAGGAGTAAACATATTTAACCTACAACATAGCTCAGTTCCAGCAGATAATCCTTTAAACCGAAAAGTTAACTTGTACCATTTCTTGACAATTTACGTCTTTTCAACGTGTCGGATATTAGGGTTTGTTCCATGAGAGTGTTTCCCCCCCTTAGTAAATTTCCAAAGGGAGGACTTGTTTTATACTGCAAACGTAATAATAACCGTTCCGTCACGCTACATCCAAAGGCATTAAAATCATTTCCCCCGACAAACAACCGCCATAAACCAATTTGAGACAAAGCAGGGGTTGAAGCCTAGGAACATTATATCTCCGTAAAATGGGGTGGACGAAAGAGAGAGGGAGAGCGAGAAAAGGGTGAGCGAGAGGAAGCCATACAAACCACCCTTACATACTACTTTTTATTTCATTTTTTTCGTCTGTCAAAACTGCGCCAAAACCTCCTTTAATGAAATATCCCGCGAAATGACTTTGCCATCAAACTTCATTCCACCCACTTTCTCCCCCCTTTCCAAACCTCTCATTTTACCACAACTTGTAACATCCCTTATTATAGCATGGTTGTCAGAAGGGAGCTTAAAGAGTAGTTTTAGGAAGTAGTTTAGTTAAAGAATGGAATGGAGTAAAAGAGGAACTTCATATTATCGACTGTGCATCAAGTTAACTTGGCTTCGTTTTATTTTTAATCAAGATCTTGGCCAAATAAAATAAGTAGTTGTATTACTTCTCTGTAAATATTTCATTCCATTCAAGTGATATTTCCCTTATAAAATTTGTTGACAGATACATCTGATACTAGTATTTAGCTTTTACAGGGTAATTTATTAAAAAAAATTACATTAGTCAATTGACTGTGAGGATAATGTTCCCGTTTAGTTTAGTTTAGTTAGTTATAGGTAACTAAAAAATATTTCACACCTTTATTTGGTGATACGTTAACTACTTCGTCGGTTCAGTTTTCATAGGAAAGGTATTTTTGAAAATTAAATCAAAGTATACTGTGTCCAAAATATTAAATATTTAACAATAAGATTAGTGTTATTTTACGTATTTATAATTTATATCAAAAGTGACAGCTCCAAGTATGAAGCTTGCAAGTTTGAAGTATGAATACGTGAAACTAGATTTAGTAACTTTTCTAGTTGTCAGTAAAATTGAACTGTAGTCTAATTTGCCGCTTACGGGGAGTTCTAGGTTTAAGTCCCCGTTGGGTGTACTGAGGTTTTTTTTCCCCCAAAATTCTTTCGCACATTGCCTATTAGCTAATTCAGGCATAGATATTTCTTCTTAATTTTCATTTCCCTATCAAAACCCAACTATAGTGTTGTTAGATGCGTATAGCCAGGACGATTATTAAGACTTAGTACTCCAAAGGACGTCAAAAATAGGTAAAGTTACTAAATCTATGGCTAACGAGAAAGTTAATTGCCACACTTACAAAAAGTACGCTACTTATACATAGAGTTCATCCAGTCCAACTCATTACACCCTATCTCTTTCAAGTGCATTCTAATGTTGTCGGTTACTTAGGTGGTCGCAGGTTCTGAGGCATCACTCACTTGTTAAACTATACTACCGCTGACAGGGGGATTGGGTTTTGAATCCTTGTCAGTTGTACTGAAGGTGGTTTCACCAAATGGTTTCAGAATCTTCCCCCATGTAAATATGGCCTCACCTCTAAATTCAACCTTCTTCAACTCTAACTTACAAGAGTAATTAATACATATACGTATATCTTGAACAAGTGGTAAGATGCTGTGCTAGAAAAAAAGTTTTTCACTTAGTGTCACCAAGGTATTTACACTGGTCCCTTACCAAAAGTGTGCCAGTAAATACTTTAACGCGGTTCTAATTTATTCCTTTCACGAGGCATGTCCTGCCAACTATAACCTTCTAAATATTATAAACCTGACAAGTTATGGTGATTGTAGCATTATATGTAACTCATCATGATGTAGTTTACTCCATTTTCCGATATCTTCATCTATTTTTTAATCAACGATTTTCCTAATTAATTTATCATCACAACTAGTGCTAAATATAATATTATTTTTTAATGTTAATAGCATCATTTTATACATATTTAAGGTATATGAGAGTAATATTTGTAATACGTACACATATACTTGGTTTCAAATAGTATTTTGTTTATATTATTGCGTGTGAAAACAATTTGTTCAATTTTCATTGAAAGGGTCTAATCTGATGGCTAGGAAAGCTTATAAATCTATTTTCACGTATCTATATGTTATGGCTTTATGATATGTAACTAACAATTTTTATAGATAGAATCGGTACTTATCAAATAAAACTAGTAATATATTATTATTTTATCATTGTTTATTAAAAAAATTCCAAAAGCTTCTTCCTACCTAAACCCTAATCATTTAAACAGATCCTTTTAAAAATGATCAATGTTTAAGGTTATAAAATGTTATCAGAAAATACTTTCTTAACATTTTATTAGGTTCATTTATTTAAAATATAGCATATGCATAGTTATATATGTATGCATATTTTACTTTAGATTTATAATCGTATCAATTTTTTTCTTGGCATAAAATAAATAAAGGTTTTCAAACTGTAAACCATGTTCTGACTTTAAATCAAAGAATAGCATAATGTTTGCACACGCTTTAATGGTCCCTGCGGCATTTTTGAAGGACTTAGTTGAACCCATTATAAAAGTTTAACTTTGAATGAAAGTTGTTAAAATGGTATCTATATCAAGATAAAATCTTATTCTCTATTTTAGTAAAACTAAAACCAAAACTCAAGTCCTTAGGCCCATACGCTCATTTAAATCTAACTGTAGTTTAAGTAGAATAGTTGTCAATTCATATTTATTTTTTGGCACCGTGTCTTACTACACATTCAGGCTATACGCTTATGTACTAGCTGCGATTACGGTTTTATAGATGAAGAAGGTTATTTTTGAGGAAATATACCCGCATTTGGGTGGAGGGAGAGTGGAGAACAATTTTGGAAAATAGCCCTTAGTATATCCGACCGAGACTCCAAACACATTCTCCCTGTTATTGGAAGTTTGGTATACTGTGAGAGTAGCGCCTTAGACCATGCGGCCACCGAAGAGGATTCCATTCGTACTGAACTTCTAGTTCGAAGCAATAATTTATCTCTGAGTTTGTTAAGTTTTTTGTTTAACTATCATTATTTTATATTAAAATATATCCCAGACAATTTATTATTAACAATTTTTATATCTTCGGTATATAACCATATATGTGTTAAAATATATAAGCTTTGGAAAATCATTTTAAAGCTATGGTACTAAACTTCAACATTGGTATATATATATATATATATATATATATATTACTCATGTAATAATGCAAACCTTATATTAACGCCATAAGGTTAAATTCTGGCCTCTGTGATTGAAATTTGAAAAGTTCGAATCCATAATAGGTTCACTAGGATGAGTTTTTCATAAGTTTAATTCGTTTCTCAGTAGAAAAGTCTGGTGTAAACCTTTTTAATAGTCCTTTTTATACCCTCAACCCTTACCTTATGTGGTTAAATAATATAATTTGTACAAATTATGTCGTTGAATGTAATTGTAAAACTTAATACTTTCCGTTAGCTGTATTTTGTCCCCTTCTTTTATATCATATATAAAATAACTGTATTTTGTTTATTCATCTCGGTTTCCAATTTCGTGTCTGTTATTCCCTTTTTACAGACATTCTATCCTTCACCTTCACGTAGCTTCGTGGCCTAGGGGCATCCTTACAACGTGTTTCCTATTTAAAGAACTTCGAGAATACTTTCTAAAACCAAGAGACAACCTCATAAACTGAACGTTTTCCACCCTCACTTTTT
The DNA here is from genome assembly GCA_902141385.1 of Timema californicum. NCBI lineage: Eukaryota > Metazoa > Arthropoda > Insecta > Phasmatodea > Timematidae > Timema > Timema californicum. Next base: position 332,733 of record CABFOW010000249.1, read on the forward strand.
TTTTTCAAATATCATTTTCCTGATATTTCACAAAATGTACGGCCTCTTTTTCACCCTCTTTCAACCATTTTAAATTTTGTTATTTCTCTTTCCCTTACATTTCCCCTCTTCAACCCCTTTATTTCACACCCTGAAGCAATAGGGATATTAGAGACGTTGCTTTCTCAAAAAAGAATCAGACCCTCTTTCTATTTCTCTGTCTCATCCATAAGTTACACGAGTAGATTAAAAAATATTTATTTTCGAGAAAATTCGCTTTTCCTATTCCGCCTTCTTTCAACAATCGCTCCACTTGTACCGGGTTTCCTTGCCACATCCCGTCATGTTTAAAAATAAATTCCCTTTCTGGTCTCACCTTTCCCTACCATGTCTAGTTTTTTTTCTTCTTAAAGTTACTGTTCCTTTTCTCTATTTATCACCCTCTTCCAATCCGTGCGTCCACCCTACTAGAATGTTTACTAATTAATGAGACTAACATGATTGCACGATAGGTGGGAAAGCTTACACAGTAAATATTCATTACTGGTGGGAAGTTTTGCTTAAGGAAGCAGGCCTGCGTTTTCTCGAAGGACAAACATATGTTCTTAAATAGTAGGAATTCTAAATGTCAACTACATCCTTTTAACTTTATATCTATAAAATATTATACAGAGTTCTAAGATATACCGTGGTGATTTTATGTGATTTTTAGTGATTGAGTTGGTCTCAAAAATGTGCAAGCTATATTATTTTAATATTTGGGTATGGCATTTACTTAATCTTTAAAACTAATTAAAGTCAATTTGTCCTAATCATTCTCGTCTTTTTGAAATAAGGGTAGTTTTAAAACATAAATATGGTTGTAGATAGTGAGAATAATACTGTAAATTAAATTTAAAAATCATTTTTATGTTAACTGAAGTCATTTATTTTTATATGTATTTATATAAATTTATGTCAAACTTATATAAACTAAAAAAAAGGAGCAATAATTGGTCACATTTCTCAAGAAAATAACTTAAAAACTGACCAGACTCATTCCAAAATTGTATGAAGGCCTATTGAGAATGTTGACAAAGACTTTTTTGTTTTGGCTTCTTCCTTATAGTTATATTTGTGATGTGTATTTTGTAACTTTAACATTAGCAGGAATTTGAAGCCATGCTCAATAAGTTCCCAAATTTTTAAATTTAAATATGGCAAATAATATAAATAAGTGGATTCAGATGGATGAGTTCAGTTTTGATTTGAAAGTTTATCCCACTTAAAATGTTAAATATAAGTCTCTATAAAGGGAAAGACCCTCTTGTTGGGAGATATGTTTTAACTAAGGCATTTCTTCTGAGAAAGGAAATTATGAAATTTTAAAACCATAAAAACGATAATATTGATATATTAAAGTTTCATGTTCTAAACCTGTTAAAAATTGAATTTATTTATCATTGAGAGAATCGTTTTGTTTTTTTGTTTTTTTTTTTGTTTTTTTCAAAATTCGGCTTAATCTGAGAAGAATAAACTTACGATTATAAGAGGTTATTGAAGACCAATCAATTTTCCTTTCGCCTATCACTTTTTTAAATAATATCGCTCTCACTATCCTTATATCTTGAAATAAAAAAATACATAATGTCAGATTTCTGAACTTATATGATTAGTTTCTTGTTTGCATTAAATTGCTTGAATTTTATTATTGAAAAAATTTGTTCAAATTTACTTTCGATTAACATAATTTAATAAAATTGATTTATTTAAAGTGGAAACACTATAATAAGTCCTACACACACCGAAGTACGATCTGAATTTGATGATAATTTTTTTATTTAAAAATAAAATAAAACAATTTTCACGGCTGTCACTTTTGTTAGGTAATATCAATGACACTATAACCCCCCCCCCC
>CABFOW010000250.1:0-66074 GCA_902141385.1 Timema californicum
TCACGGTTCCCCAAAAAAGGGTCGTTACTTCGAGAGGGACGCTATTCCCGGGGTCGTAGAATCGAGAGTTGACTGTATATGTGGAAAGATTTTGTTTCCTCACCATGTGATTATCATCAAACAAAATTAATTATTAGTACATTTACCTTATCCGACACCTTAACTCAGTCGGTAGCATGTCTGCCTACTGAGCTAACGGTCCCATGTTCAATTCCTGTCATGGCCGAAAACTTATACATAGGCTATAAGAGATTTTTTTTATATAAAACATCGAATAATGAATAGTTTACATTGTAATTCTACTCACAAGGACATGTAAAATCATAACTTACTCACATAATGATAATTTGCAACATTTTTTCTTAATTTACACAATTAAAAGAAAGAAGGGAAAATATTGACGGACATGTGTTTTTACCTTTGCTCCACCATATTATTTGTTTGGTTAATTTATTCATGCATGAAAAGTCAGCTTTATTTATATATGTAGGTTTTAAAGCCGTTTTACTTTTTTAGTGTAAACTATCGCAAACTATCAAAACCAGTCGGTGGTGATCAAGTGCTATGCGAATCTCCTAAGACCGCTCGGTCACCAGCCTAACGTGGTTACGGAGGTAGCGGTCCTTATAAGTGTAAGTTATCGGGTGCTGTCCGCCAGATGTCGATGTACGAGAGTCGCAGCGATGGTCGAGAGCACCTGGTGAATGCCCTCATCCTGGCGGGAAACTACACTATCCCCGAGGTGACGGTGCTGTTTGGCGGGAAGTTGATGCGGGGGAACAGGACCACCAAGGTCAGCTCCACCAAGTTCGCGGCCTTCGACTCTCTTGACTTGGCCCCTCTCGTAGACATTGGCATCAACATCGACGGTAGGTTGCTGCAATCTGCGGGTAATTCTCTTTTCCCCTTTCTCTGACTCGCTTTAACTGTCCCCCCCTGGTGGACATCGGCATAAACATAGAGATAAGGTTGAGCCAGTTTGCGGGTATCTTTCTCCCGCTCCTTCTCTACTCTATCGACCTATCACCTGTGGTAGACATCCGCATCACCATTGACGGTAGGTTGAGTCAGTCTGCGAGTATATTTATCGCCCTCTCTACTCTATTGAACTATCACCTGTGGTGGACATCCGCATCACCATTGACGGTAGGTTGAATCAGTCTGCGAGTATATTTATCGCCCTCTCTACTCTATTGAACTATCACCTGTGGTGGACATCCGCATCAACATTGATGGTAGGTTGAATCAGTTTGCGGGGATCTTTATCTCCCTTCCTCTTTACTTTATTGACTTATCCCTCCTTGTGGATATCAGCATCAACATAGAAAGTAGGTTGAGTCAGTCTGCGGGTATATATATATATCCCTTTATGACTTTTTCGGCCTGCCCGTTTTTAATAATAACATCAAGACATAAGTTGATAAAACAGACCAACGTAATAAAGTGTTCCATTGCTATTCATAAAACATTTTGTTTGCAGTTGATTATAGTACGGTTCTACCTACTCCGTTGAATGAGAGATTCAGCGTACAGACCCAGCTGAACCCAAACGTGGCGATCCTAACAATCTTTCCCAGCATCACTACAGAAACGGTACTTTAGTAATATTAGATTTAAATAGGACTAATATTTTTGCACTGTTACGGATGCGTCTTTAAAGCTGGACATGCCAATACAGCTGTTGGCGTAAACTATCCATTTTCTCTCCAGGCGCATGCTGATGAATCTCTTTCACAGCGTAACGTTGAGCTATCTCCCCTTGGCTGAGATATGTTGTCGTTATTGACCAGCACTTGAACATAGCTGGCCCTTGAGCTTGCCAATAAACACACCTAATTGTGACACCCAGTATCTTTGACCAGGTGCAGGCGTTCCTACAACCCCCCATCCAAGGAGTCGTCCTAGCAGACATACGGCTCGGGGAACGTCCCATCCAACAGGAAAGACCTCCTTGCTGCTTTCAGAGACGCCATAAGGAGGGGCGTCGTCATCGTCAACTGCACCCAGTGCCACCACGGGGGGGTGGCCCCGCTATACGAAACTGGGGCGGTGATTACGATACACTTGTAAAATTAATTTCATTTATAGACTAGCGTGCGTGACTTGATCTAATAGAATTACCTTGACATGAACCAAATAAGGGTTGTTTGTTGAAGAACATCCGCAGAATTGGTGGTAAAATACACACCAGTTCAATAGATAATTATAGTAATGGGGTGTTCTACTGCTAGCACACCCAGCGCGGATAGGGGGGCATTTACCTCCATAGCAAACACACACACTGGCGCTAAACATTAAGGCCAGGGACCAGGTTTTCAACTTGATACTCAAAATCATTACTGCAATATAGCCTATATTAAAAGTGTCTTTAAAATCGCAATGCTTGCATTAAGTCTGAAGATGACCGATCTGAGCACTTCCTATAATTTCAAGAAGCTCCAGATTACTTGCGTACAAACATAACTATGACTGGTAAACAAGCTAAAATGATACACATATTTAAATCAACTTTTTTCGTTGTTTTTATGTTTCCTGTCCACCACTGAAGTGGCTCACCCACGTTATATACACCCTGTGTATAGGCCTAATTTTTCATGTATGTACGAGGTCACGTTTATATTTAATCTTAGGCCAGCACCAGCCAAACGCTATGGTATATTCATCGCATGTGGCTAGTGGCGAGCATGTTGGACACCATTGATACAGAGGTTCGTACTGTTGCAGGTGCTCATGGAGATAGGGGTGATCCCCGGTTGGGACATGACCATGGAAGCCGCCCTCGCCAAGCTCAGCTACGTTCTGTCCAAGAACTGGGACATCGTGACCAAGCGGGAGGTAGGTAGGGATTCTATGGAATGTATAAAATAAAATCAACTTGGTGTTAGGGCACGCCTTAGAAGCGGGAGTGAAAGGATTGGTTTTAAGGGAATGCACAAGAATTCTATTGAAGATAGAATGGAGAACAGGAGTAAGAGGGCGAACTTTAAGGGAATGCACAAGTATCCACTTGAACCTAGGATGAAGACAGGAATAAGAAGGTGAATTTTAAAATAATACTCGTTCACAAGTGTCCGCTTGAATAAATGACGGGAAACAAAAGAGAAAGGGTGAATCTTAAAGGAATGCACAAATACAATGCTGAATATAGAATGGGGAATAGAATGGAGTTAATTTTAAGGGAATGCACAAGTATCCGCTCGAATATAGAATGTGGAACAGGAGTAAGAGTGCGCATTTTAAGGTAATTTACAAGAATCCTCTTAAAGAGAGAATTGGGAACAGGCGTAGTAAATACATTTTAGGAGAGTGAGCCCCTACCATAACCTACTGTAAAGCATGGACAGGAAACTACTTTGTAGTTGAGAAAATCGTCCCCAGCTCAACCACCCAAGAATGTTTTATTCGCTTGGAGTAAGTTCTGTGAAGGATATAATCTGACAGGGACTGTACCTTCGGTGAATTAAAACTGGGAGCACCTAACCTAATTTCGCCCTACTGACAAACTCGACTCTCATCTGGATTAGGACCAAAACCTTTAAAATATATATGGAATAATAAACTAGCAATCTTTAACCACCCCTACGCCTGCTTACAATAACTTCAATAGAAGTGGGTAAGATACAATTTAAAGAAAATGTAGCCACATTTACGTGGAGAGAGTGGGAAAACCAATCAAATAAAATCCACTCCAGGCAACCTCTTGCTGAGATACAACTCTCAACCAATCCGTCACCGGACAACCAGACTAAATTAGACTGGCCGTTTAGTCCGTGTGCTTACCAAGTTGAGATAGACAACTGTCTTTTCCCGTGACTGAACCTGTAAAAGTTGATACATTCTTCTCCACTTCTTATACTCCGCAGATGATGAGCACGAACCTCCGTGGAGAGTTGACGACGGATGAATCCAGGTCTCGTGAAGCAAGAGAGGACGCCAGCGACGCTCGTCGCCAAGTCACCTCAGATGTCCTCTTCATCCCCGGGACAGGTCGCCGAATCAATGCGCCCCACCTTGCCATGTGACGCCGTGGTGCAGGAGGATGATCTGGCCAACCTCGCCAGGTGGAAGCAATCGGTGAGCCAATACAGGACCAACTGCCTTCCTTCTTCGCAGTTTAAGGCAGACGTGAGACGCGTTGTCGTTGTTGTTGTTCCGCGTATTATTATTCGTTCGGGGTGATTCACATTTGATCACACTACTGGTTATAGGGATAAAGAAGGTAGAATGTAGAGGAGATGTACCCCACGAATTCGTAAAGAGAGGGTGAGAAACATTTTAGGGGAAAAACACTCTCAAGAGCCCCCGACTGCGGCTCTATCCCCAACACCCCGTCACTGACAAACCATTGTCACTGGTACGGGTAATGCAGGGGCTGATCCAGGGAACAATCGAGGAAGGGGACTTTTACCGGGAGTGTGGGTAAGGAATATGGAGTACCCCCAAATTTATGAGGGTGGTCTTTTCTCCTTGATTTTTTGAAATTCAATTTAACTCTCAAATGGAGCGTTTTAGGGTAATCTTTGACTCCCCGAAATAAGATAAAAATAAATGTAAATATAAATGAAACAAATCATTATTAATTTTATTGTAACATTATTACTATATATTTTTTAATGTATTTTACAAGTTGTTATTTATATGACAATTCTGTGTTTGCTAGTTTTAACAAATCTCTCAATTACATGTTATGGGTTTAAAATGATATCATAGAGAGTACCCCCAAATTTATGAGGGTGGTCTTTTCTCCCTGATTTTTTGTTATTCAATTTAGCTCTCAAATTGAGCGTTTTAGGGTAATATTTGACTCCCCGAAGTTAGATAAAAATAAATGTAAATATAAATGAAACAAATCATTATTAATTTTATAGTAACATTATTATAATAATGTTTTTAATGTATTTTACAAGTTGTTATTTATATGACGATTCTGTGTTTGCTAGTTTTAACAAATCTCTCAATTACATGTTATGGGTCTAAAATGATATCATAGTGGGCATTCAAAATAGTCAAGCCAACAAGTCTGCTTTCCACCATAGTTGTCGTCAGGCATCTTTTGATTAGATGCAATGATGACACTACCAGTTACACTTAACAATATTAATTGTAAAACATCAATCGGAATTTTCCTGCTAACGTCCACCTGACTTCTTTCATGCCACCTTTTCCATTGATACACTCAGGTGTGTTTATTTAGGCTAAATTCCTATATATTTTTTTGTCCATCGCTTGACCATTTGGGGGAGGGAAGGATTTCCTCCTTTCCACTCTGGCCCCACACCCCCATATCCGCGAATCCGCTCCTGGAGTATGGATAGTTTTACATTGATCAAACACTATCAAATGCACACTCCATTTCCTATTTCGGATTATAATATAGACCTATGTTATAAGCTAGACCATAGTGGCATATATCAAGGTAAACCTTCCGCCTTTTAGGATAAACTGAGCCTACAATCAGTCCACATTGATACTCTTACTTTACCCGATTACGCTATGCCATCTCCTTTAAATGTTTCAGGCTTGTGGCCTGGGCTAGTTTTTTTTATTCAAGTCGTATATTTATTTTCCACTACCAGCTTGCTATCTTCATATTCCTTATAACATAACTTAAGACTAGGACATACACAACATCCAGTCCCCGGCTGTTAATTCAGCCCTTTTAAAGGGTAAACCCACATTTCATCAATGATAAATTTTTCGACTATTCAGGGAATTGAACCCAGGACCCTTTCCTCAGTATACAGACACGTTACCGACTGAGCTTGTGTCGGATTCATAGCCACAATGATGGAAAATATATATTATAATTGCATTTACATATTTTAGCCCGTTTAGTTAATAGTGTAAGGAGAAGTTACACAGTACTCCATTAGGAAGTATTGGAAGCATTTGATAACTATTATTTAGATTGACTTTATAATTAATACATCAAATAAGACATTTTTATAGAATGTCAAGTATTACAGACTATTAATCAATGTTGGCGGTCGAAAGTGGGCTTTCCAAACACACAAAAAACAGGATGCACTATACTAAACCTGATGCAAAATAATATGTTTTTCCTTTCAGGGGGTGGATGCTTGCAACGCGGACGGTCCATAATGTTTGTTGCTCGGGAAAAAGAGAGACCGTCAAACACAATTTCTCCAAAATGAAGCCAACTCCAACGCTAAAGACAGGTTAGGACAAATACAATTACATATTATATTGGTAAACTCTAGTTCTACTACTCATCAATATTTACTTAAGAGCGTTGGAGATAGCGCACCAACCTTAAGGTTACAGTCTTATTTCCCGTGTCTTTGTACCATTTTTAATAGTGCATTGGAACCCGTGAACCAACTTTTTTTTTTTGATGTAGACGTTCTCGACATTTTAGTGTCACATAATGGCTATCGTTGGACTATTCCGGGGGTCAACAACCTTTTAGTAGTGTTGTGCCGAAGTAAATCTGAATTCACACGTACGCTGAATTTTGAAAGTAGTACAGTAAGTCCGCACCTTTTAGTAATTTATCTGTTCACACACTCATGGAAAGTTGGGAATCTCTGTTTACCCATGATGCATTGGAACGTCAAACAAAAAAACGTAAAGATTACGATCAGCTGTTAGCCTCCAATATTGTGTGTTGATAACCCTTGTTTATTCTCTTGAGCAGTCATCTACATTATGGACAGAAAAAGGAAAATATCATTGCTTGCAGTTATATTATTATTATTAGCACCGCGTCTTACTACCCGTTCGGGTTGTACGCATTTACGCTAATGTGTAATGATAGGGTGATTGTGAGATGAAATGGAGGACATACAGTTTAAAGTGGGATTCGAACCACGGTGGAGGCCTGGCATTCCACACATTCACAAGTTGTGATTAAAACACGTCTTGTCAGAGGTGAAGGAAGGATTTGGCAATCAGATAAATCTGTGCCATGACCAAGGATTGAACCCCGGACCCCAGCACAAAAGTCCGACACCTCATCCCTAGACCACCAGGTCACCGCTTGCAGCTACAGAAGAAGAACAAAATGTGAAAATGTATAGAAGCTAAGTATACTAAAGTGATCATTCTTTCTTTTAAATAATCACTTTTGAGATACGCCATCGTGAGAATAGACTTTTCGAAATTTTGCGCATGCGCTGATTGGGTCTTTTTGGCGGATTTTCTGTAGAAGCGCTGGAAAAGTTTATATTATCTCTACTCGAGCAGTACGAGCTACGCGGACTTCTTGTGATTGGATTAGAGCTGTCACGTGACAAAATATCAGAAATGCTCTCGTTTTACAGCGAACATGTGAATCCACAGATATTTCAGAGTCGCTTAGTGTACCAACCAACCTAAGCCAACCCAAATCTTTTATATTTTTACACTAGTTAACCAGTACAACCATTGAATCAAATTTAGTTGATCTTATAAAATGTAACTATAGCCATGCTTCTAAATCGAATACATTAACTAACTAGTGTTTGCTAAATACGTGTATACTTTTAATATAAATAAAATAGATTAAAAAGTTGAATATGTGTTTTGCCAAGTTTAAGTTCTGAACACCAGTGACGGCTAGTGTATAGGCACTGCGGAACTGCAGCACCCCCTATTTCTACTTGATATTATCGATAACATTTAATATAATGAATCCTTTTTTCTTTAATTATTTATTTATTTATTTTTGTAGTACAATATATATTCTTTAAGCTTAATGTCAGTACTTCAGTAGCCATCCTCCAGTTTATGAAAAAGATACCAAAATCTTTGTATGGAACTGTGCGCTCCATAGTGCCAGTGACGTGGTGTTTGACTGTTGTGCGTATGCACACATAGCAAGGGGGGAGGAAGGGGGGACTGCTGGGTAGAGAGAGCATTGTTGCTCTCGCAGTGCCGGCTCTGGCGTGATGATGGAAGTTTTTTTTACTCAGCGTGTGTTGTGCTTAAAAACCATGTACCATATTTTTGAATGTGATAAAGTGTAGAAGAATGTAGAATAAGATTATTATTCTGCTTCCAGCTATTCTATTTGATTAATCTTTTTTTGTTCTTTTATTTAACAGAAAGATTAAATGCGCTTACAGGACTTTCAATGGAGAAAAATTTCCTCATTTGTTAGCCAGAGATCAAGGAAAAAATTATTGAACTTTTTGCGCAAATTAAAACAAGAAGAATGGATTTCATTTTTAAATAAATATATCAAGTTTGAACTGTAACAATTTAAGTTAAAGTAAGTAAAAAATGTGTTTTTTTTGTTAAGATTTTATCTAATTCCTGAATAAATTTTCTTTTTATACATTTTTTTTTCCTTTTACACAATTTTAAAACAAAGGCTAAAAAATTTCTGGAGCAGCACCCCCTCTAATTTTAGCGACGAGCCGCCACTGCTGAAGGTCTTATTTTGAAATTTTGAAACAAAACAATTTGGACTATTGAACAAACATAAAACACGTTATTAAAATAATAAACACTTTCAACCAGGTTCAAATGACACAATATATTGTGCAATATAGTGTGGCCACAAAATTGTGACATGTGAACGAACACCCAAGATTGTACGTGATTTACTTTGCATAACTCTTGGAATGCGATATCTTGTCTCTTCTAAGAAATATAACATGTATTATACCGTCAATTTTATTGCTCAACTTTTGAGTTATAGTCCTGTCTACCAGACGCTTATTTTTTAATGAAAGATTATATTATTAAATTAACAACCATAGACGCAGTCCATATACTTAATCAAAAACAAATATAAATTTTAATTATAGGGGATTGAAAGCTAAATATAAAGGTATTCGACTGTTTTAAAAATAAGTTCATTAATTGAAAAATTGATCTTTATTTATTTTTAAAGCCTTTATGGATGATTAGGTAAATGTGTGTAGTAGTGTAAATACTATTTAAAAGTTTACTCAAAGATTATTTAACAATAAAAAAAGTGCAAAGAGGCCATCAATTGTTAAAATATTGTATGCCATTGTATGTACTGTGTGAACAGTTTCTGGGTAAAACAATGTGCAATCAATGTTACTATGATCTTGTACAATGTATAATAGGCCTACACAATTTTGTATAGGAAATTGTGTCGTGGGTACCGGGTTTAATAGTTTACTTATGAAGATAGGCTGTTCATTATGAATAAAGAAAACATCAGCCCTCATCCTTCATGACCACCTCAACAATCGTGTTGGCTTGGTTTAAAGTCGCAGCTAATCGAGGTTTTACTATATATATTTTAATTTTGGAGGCAATCATCGACACCCTTGAAGGTTCAATCAGTCGAATTCATCAATAATTAAAATTAATACAATAAAAAATTAAAAGAATAATGAGGAGTATTTTAGCTGTCAAGAGGAGAGACGTGATTAGGATTGAAGCCATCCGGGAAAGAATTTTGGTGCAGGGAGTACGTGAGATGGTAGAGGAAGTAATACTGAGATGGTATGGACATTTAACGAGGTTGGAGAAGGAAAAGATGCAAAAGAAAATGATAGAAATGAAGTATTAAGGGAAAATACCTCAAGGGCGGCCAAGAAAGAGATGGTAGGAGCAGAAAGCATAAAGTGGGCAAGTGAGAAGAGAAGAATAGAAATGATTAAAGGAGGAAATTAGTGGAAGAATGGAGGAATTTTTCTAAATTGACCCAGTCACAGGCTGGAAACAGTTGTTGATGATATAGCTTTTTTTATTAGCACTATGTCTTACTACCCGTTCGGGCTATATACGCACATGTACTTCTACACTATGTGTAAGAGATTGGGAAGGTTGAATTTAGAGGAAGTGTGCCCATGTTTGCGTAGAGAAGGAGTAGAAAACCATTTAAGGGGAAACTACCTTTGGTATCGCTTCCAAAATAAGGACAAAGTGTAATCTGTCAAGGTAAGACTGTACCATTCAGGTTAAACAAAGTGTACATTATGTTGATTAGACTGCTTTGTTGGCGGGCACCACCAGTGTTCACGTAGTCTTCAGCTCCAAACTAACATTATATTGGATTTCTTGTGACAGGAGATATCGATATTCGAACCTCGATTGGAATGAACAGGGGAATGGGTTTCCTACAAGTGATTTATCGACGCTAATGCATATAACGTTATGGTCCGCGATGGGCGCCGATTAAAGTGTTGTGGATGGTCTTCCCCGCTATTTGCACCAATTAAAGAGATACTGATTATAATCGTGATATTTCCCTGTGATTGAGCAGTATCTATAACGATATTGAGTTTTGCGATGATGACGACGCGAGCATGCCTTACTGCGCACTTGCTCGCGGTATGTAATATGATTAATGGTGGTATTTATTCTTATTAAGTAAACAAGACTTTTGATGTTGCACACGATTTATTTGAATGATTACACCTTCGGTACTGAAGATATGATATATAAAATAACTTTTTTTTTTGTTAATTTCACAGATTGCTTTTCTGTGATTTTCCTCTCTAATATATTTAATGTACTCTATGGATTTAAGTAACTGGCATTGTGTGTATTCATACGCAAAAGCGGCTTATATATGACTTACCCCTTGCCTCTTGGACCACTTGTCACCAGTGTTAAAACTAACTAATGGAAAAACTCCTGGAAACAGGTGTTGTAAAGGCTAGCTTTCTATTGGGTAGAGGGACCTAGCGTGTCACAAAATCTTTCGAATGCGACGGAGTTGAACTTTTACAGAAAAAAAAAGTCTGTGGTGCAATATATTGAAATTACTTCTGAAAAGCGCATGACTCTCCATGGATGGATTATTAAAAGGATATTTTATATAAAGTTTAGCTAAGAAAAATACACTTTCATCAATGACTTTTTTAATATATGAGAGGGGTACAAAATAGTATCATTACATGTGGATGTAATAATTCTTCTAAAAGATTGTCATCCCTAACCCTTAGGTTGAGCCGTTAATAGCCCCTTTGTTAATTGTAATCATTAATCAAATCAGTCAAGTCGATCACTAACATTTTAATGACTTTGTAACATGATAGCATGTGGCAATGGCGCACCCAGAAATCTGCTTTGGGAAAGGCATACAATAAATACCTTCGCTAAAATGCAATTTTGATGTATACTAATAAAATGTATTGATACCAAATGACTTTAAAGCCATTTGAAATAAATGTTAGCTTAGGCAAACTATTTTCACTATGTAAGATCTGTAAAAAAAATTATCTTTTATTTGGTAGTTATAATATTTTCTAAATGTATATACTAAGTACCTACTCTTTGATTCATAAAGGCTAGATAAATGTTACAGCGCGCCTAAAATAAGCTGACTTAATTCGATTTCTAGAAATATTTTGATAACATTTGCTCTTTATAAACTAGCTAATTAGTTGTTTAAACAATTAATAAGACTATACTAATTAAAATTGTATATTTCTACAGTTTTTCTTATGATGTATTGAAGGTTTTTTTGGTGCTTTTTCCAACTAAGAATAATTGCAGGAGTAATTTTAATGTGAAAAATTGTACACCTCTTGAATATCAAGTAATAAGATTTTCTCAAAATGTAACCTATACATTCGACTAATTTCAGTGCTACACATTTTAGTTCTATTTCACATAATTTAAATCTATTTTAATATCATTTGGGGTCTTGGGGATGGGGTGGGGGCAACTTATGAACGATAAATATTATATAAAAAAATAATCGATCTTATTTAGTTGAGGAGATTGGATCATCATGATGTCATCTAGGTTTTAATATAGCAAGGTGATAACCCTTTATTCAAGTCACAGGGTGATCCAAACAGGTGAAGAGATGTGAACAGGTGAAAGGATATGTGGACAGGTGAGGTAATGTGAACAGATGAAAGAATGTGAACAGATAAAGGGATGTGAACAGATAAAGGAATGTGAACAGATAAAGGAATGTGAACAGATAAAGGGATGTGAACAGATAAAGGAATGTGAACAGATAAAGGGATGTGAAGTTAGGGGATGTGAATGAATGTAGGGCTATGTGAGGGGATTTAACGGGTGATGGGATGTGAACAGGTGAAAGGATATGTGGACAGGTGAGGTGATGTGAACAGATAAAGGAATGTGAACAGATAAAGGGATGTGAACAGATAAAGGAATGTGAACAGATAAAGGGATGTGAACAGATAAAGGAATGTGAACAGATAAAGGGATGTGAACAGATAAAGGAATGTGAACAGATAAAGGGATGTGAACAGATAAAGGAATGTGAACAGATAAAGGGATGTGAACAGATAAAGGAATGTGAACAGATAAAGGGATGTGAACAGATAAAGGAATGTGAACAGATAAAGGGATGTGAACAGATAAAGGAATGTGAACAGATAAAGGGATGTGAACAGATAAAGGAATGTGAACAGATAAAGGGATGTGAACAGATAAAGGAATGTGAACAGATAAAGGGATGTGAACAGATAAAGGAATGTGAACAGATAAAGGGATGTGAACAGATAAAGGAATGTGAACAGATAAAGGGATGTGAACAGATAAAGGAATGTGAACAGATAAAGGGATGTGAACAGATAAAGGAATGTGAACAGATAAAGGGATGTGAACAGATAAAGGAATGTGAACAGATAAAGGGATGTGAACAGATAAAGGAATGTGAACAGATAAAGGGATGTGAACAGATAAAGGAATGTGAACAGATAAAGGGATGTGAACAGATAAAGGAATGTGAACAGATAAAGGGATGTGAACAGATAAAGGAATGTGAACAGGTAAAGGGATGTGAATGGGTTAGGGGATGTGAATGAATGTAGGGCTATGTGAAGGGATTTAACGGGTGATGGGATGTGAAAGGGTGAGGGGATATGAACAGGTGATGGATGTGAAAGGGTGAGGGGATATGATCAGGTGATGGATGTGAAAGGGTGAGGGGATATGATCAGGTGATGGATGTGAAAGGGTGAGGGGATATGAACAGGGGGAGGGGGGTGAATGTGTGAGGAGATGTGAGTGAGTGAGGAGGGCTGGATCCAGATCATTTTCATAAGTGGCTTAATAATTATAAATAACATTGTTACTTACAATGTTAAATTTCTGTTTAAAGCCATTTTATAGTTTCTCATTCATGTTTAATCTTATGTGTGTTTTAAATCGTAGTTCAACCTCCCCAATTTTTTTAAATTAGATAATTTTTATAGAAATTTTGGGGTGGCCCTCCTTCAACAATTTTATGAAAAATGGTTCACTCTAGAAGTTTATAAGCCATTTAAAGTGTTCCTCAACTAAACATTTTTGAAATTTGGATGACCTTGAAAGCTACTTAGAGCTTTCCTCCCCTGACTTTTTCTGCCAGTTAGATGCCTCTAATCTGGTTGTTATTTTAAACGGTCTTCTTTGGCAAATTTTGACAATAGAATGCATCTGGAAGTCATTATTTTCTTTGATTTAAGGCCATATTTCAGCTTCATATTCGATAATATCAGAGGAGTTGAAGTATATCTAGGGGGGAATTTATTTTATGTAAGGGGCAAATTATTTCCAGAAGGGAAGAGTCCCTCCACAGTTCCACCGCTCCTGCTGTCCACACATACTCTATATTCGATATTCGTAGACGAACTGCTCTCAGGCAGTCTACCATTTTTATGCGGAAAAATGCTCGTTACTCACTATACACGACAAATATCCGTACATGAAAACCAATATTTTGTCTACGCTTGTGTGAATCATTTCAAACATTGATAAAACGTGGATGAATAATGCATATGTGAACCCGGATTAAGAGGTGTCTGTGCGTAAACAGATAAACAATTGTATAATTTATCTCTGTTGTATTTTCTTTCTAAAATTTGAACTTTCATTTAGTTCTTTGTATTCATTTTCTAACTTTCACAGGGGGGTAAACTGACCCTTGACCCCCCTTCCCCCGAATCCACACCTGCGGGTGAGGTAATATGAGTGGCCGAGGGGATATTATTGGGTGAAGGATATGAACGGTTGGGAATATGTGAACGGGTTAGAGGATGTGAACGAATTCACGGATAGTGGCCAAGCAGTGGCTTCCGCTTTTAGACAACTTACTTCCAAACTACCTAACATATATCTTATAAATAAAAATAATCTATTTAATCTATATATTATTGTAGTATATTGTACCATCAAAATTATCTATAACATTAATTAGTAACAGGAAAATTATATTAAAACTTCTAATTTCAAAGGCATTTATCGATTCAAACACCACAAAAAAGTACATAATACAAAATTACTGAAGTGTGAGCAACTGCAATCAACCATGTATAACTTTAATTTATAAACTAAATAATTAAAAACAACATTTACTGTATGCACAATAATAACAACAAAGATATACACCACAAATATCACCAATAAGATAAAATATTTTATTTGAGCATCATTCAATAATGTTTATGTTTGGAACTATAATATCATAACTCTTATAGTATAAACATAAGGAAACGAGAAATAAAAAACAAAGAAGTTCGCAAACAAGGTGTCTAAAGATTACAATGACACATAATCAAAAGAACTTAAACGGTTTAGTTAAATATAATTTTTATTTAAATTCCGTTTAGTAAAAACATTTCAGTGTCTGTGCTATTTTATATTGTAGGCCTATGTTCAGCAATAACAAAAATTAGCGCAGGTTAGGGTTCCATATTAACCAGGTGTGGAATGGATGGCCTTTCGTATATTGTTATTTTCTACCCTTTCTATCGATGCAATTCCTTTGGATCCTAACCTCACAGTCTTATTCTATTAGAATCAAATAGCCGAAACTATTATTTATGCTTTTTAGTGAGGATTACTCCATCTAGATATTATATTCTGAGAATTGAAAAATTATTCCTGGTCACTGGTTCGATTCCCGTGTCCAGGTTTCATTTTTCAATTTACAGAAAATTATTCTATTAGTTTAAATAGAAAAAAGTTCCTTTTTAGTCAGTAGGCCTATACGACGATTAAAAAATAATGTTTGGACGCATTATTTTTAATTATATTTTTTTTGACTAGGTTGAGTGCACGTGAAGCGATGCAAGTGTTACTCATCATGGCAGACCTGCCATGAAGTTCTTTGCAGCCAGCATCAGCTTGTCCTGGGATATCGGGCACTTGGAATAAAGATGGCTGCAATTTTTGTCCTTGCGGCCATTCTTAATGGCTTCCTGTACGGGTGTCCCCACTATCAGGTTCTCCAACCAAGGGATGCTATGGACAAATATTAATATCGTGTAAAACTCTTAAAAGTTGGTCAACGTGATATCTGGATTATTAGTTTAATAGTGTTTCAATGTGAAGGCTTATCAGTTAAAAAATATCTACTATTTTACTTTTAATAATTTATTAACCTTTAATAAAACCACTTAATAGTTTAATTATTTGAAACATCACTTTCTTCTACGATTAGGCCTATTTTGTGCACGATTTGGCAACAGGGCAATGTGAATGATGGTAAAGTTCGTTGACAAAACCATCTAGGGGGGTGGTATAAAGTAGTGTCAGAAGAAATTATCTGATTGGCCGATCGTGTGACGTCACTCAGTATACTTGTCAGCGTATTATATACAAAAGTCTAATAAATGTAAGATAAACTAAGATGTTAAAATCAGGTCACATTTTGGAACTATAAATAGTGAATAAACCTTTAAAATCCACACCCATGTCTAATTAACGTCATTACTCTGATACTTATTTAAAAAAGATGTATGTGTGGTTTCAGTCTCTTCGAGCAAAGGAAAATATGAGTTTGTGTTGTGACCAAGGCTTGCCCCACCCTCTATTCAGACTTCACCCCACTCCCACCTCAGCCCCTTCTCCCCAACTCCCCGTCCCCTTCCAGTGGTTTTTTTAAAAATTAAATTCGGCAACACCTAAAAGCGTGAAACCCTCCTCTTAGTGAAAAAAAATATTTTTGAAAGCTTCCCCAGCGCTAACAATTTTAATAAAAAATATCCCAGAGAATTTTAGGGCGTTAACTCATGTTTCTCTCCCTTAAATCCAGGCTTGAGGCCATGGGTGTATTACCTCGTGAGGCCGTCCACTATCTTGTCGACGCTCCCAGCTGTTCCTTGGTTGACCTTGCTCGAAGTGGACTGCACCACCCAGCACATGGCCCTCTGCGAGCAAGCCGTTGTGTCAATGTTCTCCCTTTGCAAAGCGTCGTCTAGTCTGGATAGCACTCCACTCCCTTCCTCCTCACCTGAACAAACGATAAGTTATGCCAGGATCAAATGGAACGTCTCTGCCTACTCCCATTTTTATAGTATACAATTCTTAAGTTAACATTCACAATATAGTTAAATTGATTTTATCGGTTATATATGTCCTTGCAGATTATGTTTATAAAATATAGGAGCTTATCCTTACTTAAGCCCAAGAAAAACACAGAAGCCAAATCACCGATGATTAATTTATCAACTAGCAAATTAATTTCGCGTCACAGTAGCAAGTTTGTTTCCTTGAGAACAGTGAACTTATTATTGAGACGCGAAATAAAAAAAGGAAGAAAGTACTTATACATTTTTGAAACATGTGACTCTGAGGTAAGTAACGTACACATTTATATACAATGTTGCGGGACAATGTTTAGAATAGTGCTGAACATTTTCTAAAAATTCAGATTTTTGCTTTAGTAACACTTTAGATACAGTATGAATACATTGTCGCGTATACATACCAGCTTAGATCAGAGCCAATCCCTGACGTCATTTGTAGGAACGTTGTACCTGTGATCTAATATTTCCTCGAAAGTACTAAGAAAGAAAAATATATTCAAAACTCCGATGGATGCGACTGGTATTTGCGGAAGATGTTAGTGTTGGGTTAAAAATTCGTAATACCTTCTAATTATAATATGGAGTGGGGTTTAAAAACTTGACGAAGATAACCTCAAATGATTTTGAATGCTTATTCAAAATGATTTGTGTTAAATTAACAATTGAGAACACAATATAGACAGACTATCTCTCCCTCAGATTTGCTACCACTCTTCGCGTGCTCCCTAGTTCCTAAAACGTAAGCACTTCAAAATGTTGCGCAACTTTGTATAATGTTTAACATTTTGGGTACGATACAAGGAACACCACCTATATTATTTTGACAGGTCTGAAACAGTCTAGAAAAGTGGCGGGTAGATGCAAAAGGCTCGGCGGGCGCCATGGTGCCCGCGGGCATAGGGTTGGGGACCCCTGCCCTAAGCAGTAAACACACATGTCCAAATCCTAATTTAAAAATCTCTGCCAACCAACCCTACCCTACCTGGACTCGACCAAACAACGACCTTCATATATTCCATTCACGGTAGGAATTGACTTCTGAAAGGCCTTTTTTCCCTACCATACATCTACTATATAGTAGGATATTGGTAGGAAAGAAGACCTTTCAGAGAGTAATTCCTACCGTGAATGGAATATAGTTCACCCGCAAAGCACCATCATACTCTAAACACATCTGTCCAAATTCCCCAAGAAAAAAATTCCTACCTATACCAAGAATAACCTTGATGCGTTCCTTGAGGTTATTCTACCTATACCGAGAATACCGAGAATATCCTTGATGCGTCCCTTGAGGTTATTCTACCTATACCGAGAATAACCTTGATGCGTCCCTTGAGGTTATTCTACCTATACCAAGAATAACCTTGATGCGTCCCTTTAGGTTATTCTACCTATACCAAGAATAACCTTGATGCGTCCCTTGAGGTTATTCTACCTATAGGCTACCGAGAATTGCGTTCCTTGAGGTTATTCTACATATACCGAGAATAATCTTGATGCGTCCCTTGAGGTTATTCTACCTATAGGCTACCGAGAATTGCGTTCCTTGAGGTATTCTACCTATACCGAGAATAACCTTGATGCGTCCCTTGAGGTTATTCTACCTATATCGAGAATAACCTTGATGTGTTTCTTGAGGTTATTCTACATACCTAGAATAGCCTTGATGCTTTTCTTGAGGTTATTCTACCTATACCCGAGACCCAGCGCTATCATTCACATGCAATAATATTCACCAACTTATTCAACTTACTATAAATACTAAACACAAAAATAATTAACTTATAGCCGCATTTCTTTGGTTTAATCCCATTAGGTAAAACAAATCATAACAAGAGATTAATAGTCACGACTTGGTATTCACACATAAAATCAGCCTTGTATTCCTTTGCAGGCCAGACGAAATTACTTTCTCTGGTAGATTCGGAATGGGCAACAGCCCGAAAGGCGTCTTTAAAGGGTAAAAAACAACAACGCTGACTCAAGTTATTCTACCACAGAGGTAAGGGGAATATGATCGTATACTCACTGCGCCCGAACGAGACTTGAGGCGCTATTCCTGTGAATAGCTTAGGGATGAAGACTAGTGCCGCGGCGGAGAGGATGCCGCCCGCAGCCAGGGCACCCAGGTTGACGTTCGCGAGGGCGTCTCCACCCCCGGTGGACTTCTTCTTACCTAAGGGGATCGTCACAAACGGGATCGTGAAACCCAGCTCGATCTACAACACACATGCACAAAAAACAAAATAGAATAAATGTATTTTTTTGTGTATTTTGCTTTCACCAATCGTCTTTTATTTCACTCGCTTTGATGGCCACGTGGTCTATAGTAATACTATACTTAGCACCACGTTTTGATAATCATTCGGGTTATACGCTTAAGTACTAACTACTAAAATTGGTAAGGTTGAATATAGAGGAAGTGAACCCGCATTTGCACGGAGGGAGAGTGAAAAAAAAACATTTAGGAACCACCATCCCTTCTCAGTTCACCCGAGCGAGTTTCGAACCTCGATCTCCCCATCCTCGGCAGTCTAGCTCAACACGAAACTTGCGCGTTAGCTAACTACACGCCACCAAGGCGGCTTCCGCGTGGTCTAACATGCTACTCTCGCAGTAGACTAGATTGCCAATGACTTGGAGCTCGAGGTTCGAATCTTGGTCGGGTGTAATGATGATGGTTTTGCCACAATGGTTTTCCACTATCCCTCCATGCAAATGTTTTAACACTTTCTATAAATATAACCTTACTCATCTCTAAAACAATTTGCGTCATTAGTACATAAATGTATAACCCAAACTCGTAACAAGGCGCGGTGCTAAAAAAAAAAAATCTTTTATTTCACGACCGACATTGAAAGAGAGTAGCCAGGCAGTGGCGTATTATGGAGGATAGCTAGGGTAGGCAGCGTTAGTCGAAACTGTTCCTGTGAATGTTCCCATCATTCAGTAGCACACCCATGTTCTAGGTATCAAAGGAAAGAAAGCCAAACCTATGAATGATTGGTCAAATGGGGGACTTAAAGTGAGAGAATACATCACAGGTCGACTCCGGTTATCCTAAAAGGAAGTATTACCTTAATTGATTATAGTTTGGCTATAGTGTAATCAGTTAAAGTAAGCTTCTACCTCTCAGGTTAAATGAAGTGGACAGTTTAGACAAACTCTGCTTACCCTAACAAGACTTTATGACACGCCACTATAGCTAGGATAAGTGCATGTGCGAGTATTACATGAAGGAATAAAAAGAGTAAAGTTACATTCACAGCTATTACATATTTCCCACACTTCTTCCGTACAAATGCGGGTATTTTTCCTCTGAGTTCTACCTTACTGATCCTCACTCTATTGGTTTTGTTAAAAAAAAAGTTGTGTCGCTCGCGTGGGTAGTAAGACACGGTGGGAGAAAATAAACCAAATGAGTAGGCTTAGCTATGATTTGCGCATATACGCACATTGTACGAAGGGTCAAGAATGAGGAGCGCATGCAACCATCTGCAATACAAAAAAACCTTTCTATTGTTTTGTTTTCTGTGCTATGTGTCTTACAGCTCGTCCAGGATATCCACATAATTGTACTAATGAGGGAAGTATATATATTTTTTTGAAATGTGTATTCATTTTTGTGGATGGAAAGTGATTACACAATTTAGGTAAAACCATGCTTAGTATATCCGACCGGGTCAGATAAGTTCAACATCTTAGTCTGCAATTCAAACCGATATAGGTATCAATTATTTAAAATATTTAATCAGTTCAATATATGCGTGGTCTAACACGCTAATCTAGTGTTGGACTAAACTTCCGACGACGGGGAGATCGGGAATCGATACCGGTCGGGTGCACTGAGGGTGGTTTTCCTCGAATTATTTGCCACTCTCCCTCAACGCAAATGATGGTGCTTTCCTCTAAATTAAGCCTTTCTGATCCCTGACCCTTTAGTGCAATTAGTACATAGGCGTATAACCCGAACGGGTAGTAAGACGTGGTGCTAAAAAAAAAATCTTCGGTTAAAACTTGTTTGCAAATAATGTAATCAAGAGTGCAATTAGTACATAGGCGTATAACCCGAACGGGTAGTAAGACGTGGTGCTAAAAAAAAAATCTTCGGGTAAAACTTGTTTGCAAATAATGTAATCAAGATCTTGTACGAGAAATTATGTTGTGTTTACCATGAAAGCTAAGTCAAGGTTAGGATATAATTAGTAAAAATGTTAAAACGGGTAGTAGGACGTGGTGTTGAAAAATATGGGGAGGGGCGGGAATGAAAGAGGCCAATTCACGGCCAATTAAATGTGATATTAGTTACAAGATAAAGCTCAAATTAGAAGTAGTAAGTTTTTTTCACTTTGCAATAGCGTTATAAGGATATTTTAAAAAGTTTTTCTATTTTAATTTTTTTTTCTTTCAATTTTGCTGTATTTAAAATTAAAAAAATTGAAAACTATTTCATTAGTGAACAATAACAATGTTTTCTTACGAATACCACCTAAATCTTGACTATGAAGCAAGGTATAACTGTAGATTTACTTTACATCCATTACTGTTTCCAGCCTGTGACCTGGGCCAGTTTTTATTCAAGCCATACACTCACTACCTGTTTGCTAGGCCTATCGTAGCTTCAAATTCCTTACAATCTACCTTAAGACTAGGACAAGCACAATATCCAGTCCAGTCCAGCCGTTAATTCATCACTGTGATAGGGTAAACCCACATTTCAACAAAAAAAAATTTTTTGCCATGCCGGGAACTGAACCCGGGACCCTTAACTCAGTAGACAGACATGCTACCGACTGTGCCGAATTCTGGATGGAGGTGTTAGATGTAATCAAAGGTGGATTGGGCCACTGGGACAGCAGGAGATATTTCGTTGGGCCGGTTTGATTTGGGCTGAGGTTGAATTTAGAGGACGTGAAATCGCATTTGCGTGGAGGGGGAGTGGAAAACCATTTAGGGTAAATCACCCCAGTTCACCCGACCTAGATTCGAACCTCGATCTCCCCGTCCCCGGCAGTCTAGCTCAATACGAATCTAGCACGTTAGCTAACTACGTGAAAGTAATATTTATTTTGTACTAACTGTTACTAAATTTGTTTTTTACACAAGTAGTAGCTCAATGATAATAATTTAACAAACTAAATATATAAAAACTAGACTCCCAGCTAATGTTTAGCAAAATATAAGCATTTTTGTTTGTCAGTAGAAAGTACAAGTGGATGTTTTAAGTGAACTGAATAGTGACACAATCATTTATAAAGTAGCTGAAATTGTCTTGGTATTAAATTTATTATTAATACAAATATCAATACTCCATTTGAGCTTACACTAAAACATAATTTCAGTGGAATTTCTGAATGTATATTTATTTATTTATTTTATATATTTGAGATATTTAACGTGCACTTTCTGTACCGACTGATTATATCATAACATGAAAATGTCTATGAGTGAGAGTGAAAAGGCCTACCAATTTTGCCTGGAAAGCTATTTTTACCTAACTTACAAAATTCTTTTATAAACCACTAGACCCTTTCCCCTCCGTCCTCCCTCCCCCGCCCCGCATTATTATTTTCAACACACATATTGAAGAATCATCATAGAGTCTACCATAAAATATGAGTGACTATCGACATTTTTATGAGGAATAAATTAAATTTTCAAAATAAAATATATCCTATGTTACTCGCAGATAATGTAGCTTTATATTGGTGAAAGAATTTTTAAAATCGGTCCAGTAGTTTTTGAGTTTATCCATTACAAACAAAAAAACAGAAAATAAAATCTTTCCTTTTTATAATATTAGTGTAGACAATCGACATGAGACTAACAGCTTTACTTTCCCTCCAAAGGAAGTTGTGCTACACATTTTTATCACTTAAGGAAAATCCATCGACCCTGACTGGGTTTGAACCCACAAAATTTTGATCCGGGGACGAGCACTTTACCCCAAGAATACCGAGATCAACGAATGTTTATCAAGAGCCTTCATATTTTGTAGTCCATGGTCACTTTTTTTTACCCGCCAGTACACCCCTGGGTGTAATCCGGGTTGTTTGAAACGGACTCTTCTTTCTAAGTTGGATTGAGGGGATTTTGAAAAGGTCAAATTAATTAAAGCTAATTTAGGATAGGTTAAGTGATAATATCTACACTTATAATATAATATAATATTATAAAGAGGAAAGATTTGATTTTGTTGTTGTTATTTTGTTTGTAATGGATAAACTCAAAAAACCCTGGACCGATTTTAAAAATTCTTTCACCAATATAAAGCTACATTATCAGCGAGTAACATAGGCTATATTTTATTTTGAAAATATATTTTGAAAATTTAATTTATTCCTCATAAAAATGTTGATAGTTTTACACAAGGTATAAAAAATTGCCTAAAAATATGCTTTATCCGCGTGCGCTGCAAAAATTATTGGTATTACATAAAAAATACTATACATATTGAACGTTCTCACTAATGTGAACAAAAAAGTCCGCGAGGCAATATATGTAATTATTATAGTTATGTTACAATAAACGTTTTTTGTTTAAATTAGTCAACTAAAACTCGGATATGAACAAAAAGTGATTATATCCGTATCATGATATGAATCCTTATACAAATCAATTATTTAATCAAAACCTTGATCTCCCCGTCATCGGCAGTCCAGTCTACTGCAAGAGCAGTTGTGTTAGACCACGCAACCACTGAAGCGGGTGTGATGGGTAGCTAGTCAATGATAAACAAGGATATTTGTTTATTGTTGGTTAATCTTTACCTGCATATTACTAACTAGAGGAACTAAAAAAATAAAATCAATTATAAAAATGGCGTGATTCAAGCGAAGACTTATGTTTACAAATAGGCGAGTTTTCGTGATTGACTTGGTAACGTCTTGGTATCGAGTATTATCGACCAAGTAATTCTGATCAAGATGGAGTGAGAGAACGAATTTGAGTCGTAAACATAAATGGTGGTTGGGGAGGTAGAGTAGATATAACAACTGTTAGGTTAATTTGTATAAACCTAAATGTACTGTAAATCGACAGAAAATGAACTTGTTAACTTTATTCTCGGTTAGGATTGGTGCTTATTTTGACTAGTCCTAATATTTACACAACATTTCAAGCTAAACATATCTTCCCAAAAATAACTCAAAGAAAACATGAAGTACGTTATAGGAGTAAATAAGCCTAGATCATATAATACCACCTTTCTTTAATCCATAACTAAACTGTTTTTAAGTACGTACTTACTGTCATATATCTAGCTTGTAATTACTGTCAATTTTAATTTACATATAATTGTTAAAATCCCGTTTAAATCAATGATGTTTTGAAATTGGCGAAAACGTTCCAGACGTAAAGATTTATACCAGGTCAACCGTGAAAGCACGACTTATTATGGTATACATTTTTTTGCGTCAAACAACTCAAAGGTTTTTTTTAATCGTAATTTGCCACCCAAATTTTTAAAGACACTAGAGTTACAGTCAAAACGGGAGATTCTATCTTTAGTATTATTATTATTATTATTATTATTAGCACCGCGTCTTACTATCCGTTGGGGTTATACGCACTTACGCTAATGTGTAATGGTAGGGTGATTGTGAGATGAAATGGAGGACCTACAGTTTAACGTGGGATCCGAACCACGGTGGAGGCCTGGCATTCCCCACATTCACAAGATGTCTTGTCAGAGGTGAAGGAAGGGTTTGGTAATCAGATAAATATGTGCCGGGACCGAGGATTGAACCCCAGCCACCAGCATAGAAGTCTGACATCTTACCCCTAGACCGCCAGGTCACCGACCTTTAGTAATAAAAGGAAGTGTTTGTTTGTGTGCGATGCCCAGTCAAATCTACGGCACGCAGAGATCTAATTTTTTTTAACACAGGTGGGCGGAAAGGTGTCCGAATGCACCTCGAAAGCAGGATTTTTAAATTTTTAATTAGCATTTTAACTAGGTATGTTTAACAAATTTTTGAAGAAAATATTTTAAAATCACGTTTCAAAATGAAATCGGGCAGCAGGGGGGGGNTTTGAAGAAAATATTTTTTTATCTGTTTTAGAATTACGTTTCAGAGGTACGGGAATCATGGAGAGGAGGGGGTGCTTATATAATTTTTATACCACAATGGGTCACGGGCAGTGCAGTGCGAGATTGCTAGTTAATAATAAAGACAATTTTAAAACTACTCTTTTTTTTATTAAAGTGTAAAATAAAGATTTTATTTACCCTTATCTCATTTTCGTCTGTATTGAAACTGAATATACGTCCTTCCCTTGTTCTGTTTCCTTGATACATTTCTGTGCTGTGCGAGTTGCTTGGTTTGGACTGCTCGTGCGTCAGCTGGTACCTGCATAGACAGACAGGGACAGACTCATGGAAATTAAAACTACTGTTCCGGTGTTTACAATAATAATACTTGGACCTAAGTGGAAGATTCTTGGAAGGTGGCAGACATACCACGGTTATTAATTTATAGCATACAGGCTTACCCCAGATACATTTAAAATCATTAAGGGGGTCATCTACTAGATAACTTAAACGTGGTGCAGACGTTCTAGAAATCACGTTTTATTTTAAAAGGTTTTTTTTTTAAATTAAATTTAAATGAAGGTGAGCGGTATCAATATGTTCTATAAAATGTATAGATCTTATGTTTAAAGTTTTATACTTTAAAAAAATCACGAAAAAGCTCAATTTCAACGTTTTTTCACGAAAAATGTCACAGTTTTGAAATCAAAATGAATGGTTAGAAACACAGATCCAGCCATCCACAAACAAATTGATGTTTTAACAGCGTCATAATAAAACATTCTAAGATAATTGAGGATTGTTTAGTGGATTTGAAACTTCAGAACGGCCATTCTCATAAGAAATATTGCAGTAGGAGGTTATTTCCCTTTAAGTAGACGACGCGACGCTCTTGACGATTTCAACCAGTGGCTTTTTATAGGTTCAAAACCTGGGATATCTTTCCCTTCACCTCCCCCGCCCCTCTTTCTTGCTGAAGAAGTTAATTTTTTCCAAGCACATTGCTATCTAAATGTTAATGTGTGGCTTAAATAATATCATTATTTTTACCACCACGTTTTACTACCCGTTCGGATTAATTAATGTAATTAAATATTAGAAATGCCAGGCCTCCACCGTGGTTCGGATCCCACGTTAAACTGTAGGTCCTCCATTTCATCTCACAATCACCCTACCATTACACATTAGCGTAAGTGCGTATAACCCGAACGGGTAGTAAGGCGCGGTGCTAATAATAATAATAATAATAATAATAATAATAATAATAATAATAAAATATTAATTAAGTTGAGAATCAAATAACCCAAGCTATTATTTATGCTTTTAGTGAGGAATTCTCCATCTAAATAGATTAATTAAGCTAGCCTACATAAAAATAATATCCATGAGGATTTTAACACATTACTATTGAACACATTATTTGTACATACAAATTTGTATATTTTCCAATAATTAATTAATCACTAACCATAATTTAAATTAATTGATACGTTAAATTACACACAGCTTAACAAATCGGGTAGTCAAGGATCCGAACCCTGATATCGTCACTGTTAAAACTAGATACTGAAGCCTGTGTCCACATGCTCACCAGTGCTGGCCTGTCTGACTCCTCCACTACTATAATGTATAACACTATATAATAAATTACACTTTTAGGGCTGGATTAATTATACTAAAGTAAGCAGAATGAAATAGATGTATTTTTAGCTGAAATCTAATTAATGGTACTATGCCATTTTTACTACGACATACCTGGGAGTATTGCTGTAAGATCCTTCTATGCCAACTGCCAACAGTAGAAGAGAAAATGTGGCAAACATTACAGACCCTGTAAAAAAAATTGGGGGGTTAATTTAATGAATTCCTATTTTTTTTACAAAGGTTGGATTATTTTTCAAGACATTGATAATATTTTAAGAACCCACATTCTCCCAAGGCTAGTTATATTTAAAAAAAACGGCGCAGTTGACACAAGTAAGGCCGTTTTATCATACACTAAAGAATACAAAAAAGAATGGAGAAATAATTATTTTATAATGAAAAATCTTACGGTATCCCAATTTCGTTGTTGTAAATTTAAGAATGCAAAAAAATTGCACTTTGATACGTTTTCTGGTTCGTGCATAGTTTTGTATCTAATTTCCAGGTCAAACGGTTAGACTGGCTCTTAGTAACACCAAACATTTTCGTTAAATCCACTTTATAGTCCAAGTTACATTGAACGTGAATAATTAGAATTTTTGGTAAGAAATATGTAATTTATTAGCTTTGTGTGTGTATGATAAATTTAATCAATTTATATACTATGGGCTTTAATACGTCTTTTTATTTAATAAGTGTCAATTTGAAAATATGAAAGCTAGGCCTACCATTTTCTAATACTCAGACGTGTCAAATAATTTTTAGACACCATAAAACAGTAAAGAATGGCTGCCCCCGAGAAAACATTTAAAAACCTTTGTCTGTTGTAAAATAGTCTAAGAAAGGGACAAGGTTGCTGGTGACGGTAAGGTCGAGGTTCTATTCTCGGTTGGGTCAGTGGTCTACACCTTCCGTCTTCAAGCTAACTCTGGTGCAATTCCTATCAAATTGATAGTCTCATCTGGGGTGGATTGGTGGCTCCAGGACGACAACATACCTTCATAAATACCACTGAAGTATTCAGTATTAGCTTGTGTTTAAGTGGTGAAGGGATGAATGTATAGCTTTTTTATTAGTAAATTTATTATTATTATTATTAGCACCACGTCTTACTACCCGTTCAGGTTATACACTCTTACACTAATGTGTAATGGTAGGGTGATTGTGAGATGAAATGGAGGACCTACAGTTTAACGTGGGATCCGAACCACGGTAGGAGGCCTGTAGTAAATTTAATCTCAAGGCCTTTTCAAATATATTATTGATGATAGTAACGTTATTTTAAAAAATAACACCGTGTCTTACTACCCGTTTGGGTTATACGCCTATTTACCAATTGCGCTAATGGCTTTAGGGATTAGGAAGACTATATTTGGAGGAAGTGTGCCCTCATTTGCGTAGAGGGATGGTGGAAAATAATTTTTGTAAAACCATTCCCAGTACACCTGACTGAAATTCTAACCTTGGCTCCATTTCATCGGCAGTCTAGTCTACTGCAAGAGTAGTGCATTAGACCACGTGGCCACCGAAGTGGGTAGAAAACGTCATTATTCTGTCAACTTAAAACATCAGCTTCTTCTTTATAGTGACACGAACAAAAAAAAGCTTCTAAATTTTTAGACAATTAAGTCTATTTTTTAATTATTTAATTTTGTGAACTTACAAAGCTAGTAACAGTCAGTATTGACCATACAAAAATGATTTTGCGTTTTTCTTAAAATATTGTCTATAAAGAACACCAAGAAACAACAAACAGAATGGTTGCCATCGTATGTCCTCACAAATGATGTATTTTAGGCACTCACACAATTATTCACTGGAAATATTGATTATAATATAGTGAAAACCATCATTAAGAACTCAACGAATGGGTTTATTTAGTTTAAAATAGTTGTGGCTGCCCAAATAATACCGGCCCACTGGGATATGTCCCGGTGGCCCTGTCCATATCTGCTTTTCATACTTAACCATAGATTAAACCCTCTGATAACTCCTGTGTTGAAACTTAAACATACAAAAAACTTTTAAACACAACGGGAATAAAGTACCCAATTATTGACAAAACCCACGTCGGTGACACTTGGTCGAAATGTCAAGCTCATTTAGTCTGATTTGCCAGTTTCTGATCTTTTTTTCCTGAATTGTTTTATTTTCTCCCTTTACGTAATAGGTGGGGATTCACTCTATAATTTACAGTATAAGCGCTATAATCCGATGTTCGATAGTTCGACGCGCCCAATAATCAGACGTTTCTTACATTCTCACGCCCAGTAATCCGACACGTTTACTCTTCCCACGCTGGGTACTCGTAGTCAGTAGTGTTTGGGGTTCCATCATGCGTTTTTATTTCGACTCTACGTCTCACACAGGAAACACATAAATATAATTTCTGCGAGTTAATGCATTTATTTTTAGTTTTTCTACAAGTTTTTTTCCATGTCAGCATCCAACAGTCTCAAATAAAAACAACATGAAGGGAAATAGCTTACATTGAATACATTAAGAGAGTATGAAATGTACAAAATATCCACTTACAAAAAAAACAAACTAAAATTAACAAATTCCCGTTCCAAAATTATATAATATATTTTTATAATATTTGTTTATTTAAAATCTGATTCGAGCGAAGACTATCAATTTGTTATGTACAGTACTTCCAATAATCCTACACCTCCATTGATCCACCATTATATTGGTTTTCATATACTAAGATTATCAATCTTACACTTAAGCTATGGGCTCTAAACGAGTATTGAGAGGCGTCGAAAAACAAAACATTGACATTTGCTATATTAATCATACATATGTATAAAATTGACCCCATCTCTCAAAAGTGACAGATGCAGAACCATTGGTTGGATAGTGGGTACATTAAAGCAGATTTGATAACTATTTAGCCCATGAAATATTTTTATTTTTAATGAAAACTGGGCATTTTACCCACATGCGCTCAAGATGTGTAGGTAGGTTACATTTTAAAGAGACGGCTTACGACTTAAGCCTGATATTAAAAAAAAGTTTACCGTTAGAAACAATTCACACAAAATTACCAATTGGAAGGGAAAAAAAGAACCAAATAGCCGAAGCTATTATTTATTCTTTTTATTGAGGAATTATCCATCAAGATATCATATTCTGAAAATTGAAAAATGACACCTGTACATGGAAATCGAACCCGGGACCTTTGGCTTAGTACGCCAATGCTCTCTAACCACTGAGCTATCCAGGAATCGTCCCGTGCCACCATGAAGCCAACTACCTAGTCTAAGGTGGCTGCGTTATCTGGTAGCTCATGATCTTAATAAAAGAAATAACACATTAGTAGCCGATGTTTTCCGCACGTCCATCATAGACTCTTCCTTAAAATATGAGTGAAGAATGACCCTGGGCACGGGACGATTCCTGGATAGCTCAGGGGTAAGAGCATTGGCGTACTAAGCCAAAGGTCCCGGGTTCGATTCCCGTGTAAAGATGTCATTTTTCAATTTTCAGAATACACAAATAATAGCCTAGCTACATTATATGCAAGGACACCTATATAATTTAAATCGATGCCCTTAATTACTATAAAACAATTCCAAGTAGATTGTAAGGCATTTAATATTCATACATGTTCTCAGTATCGTGTAGTTAAGGTTATCTGACCCAGCCACTTTTACTTTCAAAATTTCTTCCAGTTATAGCCTTGATTGAATGACTCCCCAAAGTAAGATTCTGGATAGGCCACTGAGGAGTAAACTTGATAGCTCAGTGGTTATAGTATTAGCGAGTGGGTGACCTGGTGGTCTTGGGGTATTCAGACTTCTATGCTGGGGGTCCGGGGTTCAATCCTCGGTCCCGGCACAGATTTATCTGATTCCCAAACCCTTCCTTCACCTCCGACAAGACGTGTATTAATAACAACCTGTGAATGTAGGAAACGCCAGGCCTTCGCCGTGGTTCGGTTTCCACGTTAAGCTGTATGTCCTCCATTTCATCTCACAATCACCCTACCATTACACATTAGCGTAAGTGCGTATGACCCGAACGGGTATTAATATGCGGTGCTAATAATAATAATAATAATAATAATAATAATAATATAGTGTTGGCATACTAATCTAAAAGTACCTAGTTTGATTCCCATGTGGGTGACCTGGCGGTCTAGGGGTAAGGTGTCAGACTTCTGTGCTGGCGGCCGGGGTTCAATCCTCGGTCCCGGCAAAGATTTATCTGATTACCAAACCCTTCCTTCACCTCTGACAAGACATCTTGTGAATGTGAGGAATGCCAGGTNATTCCACGTTAAACTGTAGGTCCTCCATTTCATCTCACAATCACCCTACCATTACACATTAGCGTGAGTGCGTATAACCCGACCGGGTAGTAAGACGCGGTGCTAATAATAATAATAATAATAATAATGATTCCCATGTGCAGGTGTCAGTTTCCAAGTCAAAGAATATGATATCTATATTCGGCCATAGCCGTAACTAATAAATATAATAGCTTAGCTATTTAATCCATGTTGATATACAAAGCTATGTCTAGAAATATCAATCTCCAAAAGGCTGAGAGATTAGAGAAGTCGGCTGCAAGAGTATAGGACCCTGGTTCATCCTACTATTTAACTGGCAGATATTATTATGGCTGAGTACGCTTAGTTCGATAGGAAGAAAACAATTTTATTATAATCAAACACCCGCTTAGGTGGCAGAATGGTCTAAGGGCACTACTATCGCAGTAGACGGGGAGATTGAGGTTCTAATCTCGGTCGGGTGTACAGAGAGTGTTTTTTCCCCCAAGATGGTTTTCCATTCTTCCTCTACGAAAATACGGGTATACTTCCTATCAATATAACCGTCCTAATCTATAAAATCATTACCGTAATTAGTAGATAGGCGTATAGCCCGAACGGATATCAAGAAGCGGTTCTAATAGGATGTATATATAATATATACTCATACGTCGAGTAATGTGATCTGGTGGTGTCATTAATACATATAAAATAGTAGTCGACTAATAATGTAGTAGAATAATATGGGTGTTGACCGCACAAAAAACGTGTTGTATTTTATAAACCTTTATTTGTACCTAAAACCTACTAAAGGTGTACTGTCCTATGTTGTTAGTTTGTAAGTCATGCTATTGTAGTATTTTAAAATGCACATAAGCAAAGCAATAAAAAAAATATATAAATAAGATTGTGAAAAGAATATATCAATGTATAATAAAACTGAATCTCAAAGCTAAATAGAAAACATTAAAAAAAACATTTTTATAAACAACTTTATGATTACATTGATTGCCCGATATTCACAACAAAATAAATTAATCTTTAAGTTTATGCAAACTTAAGGCACAGTTACAAAAAACTAACACCTTACCAAATATGTGTAGTTCTTCAGGACAATTGCTTCCTACTCCAAAATTTAGTTACGTGATCAAAACAGGAAATAAAAGCAAACAGTAAAAAAAAAACTCATTCACAACATTTAAAGAAATAGTCGTTTCACAATTTGCCAATTAAAAGGGGACCACTTGACTAATAGTATGATGAAATGATAAATAAAAAAAGAACAGTACTTGTATTCAAATCCAACTTGTCGACAGCCGAACCTTCTTACTGGAAGTGATGTGTTTCTCAAGGAAACAGCAGGTACTTAAGACAACCACCTCCCCCTGTCACGTGACACAAAAGTTGTACACGTCGTCATCGTACCAGGGAAGATTCCGGTGGTATAGTAGAGACAGTCGGAGATGACTTCTGGATGCTACCAGGCGCATCTTCGTCTCCGAGACACCACAGGTTTCACTCTGGAAGAATCTGTATTGTTTCTTCCTCAACGATGTAGAAGACTTGTGGGCTGGTGAAGCATCCGGGGGGGAGGAGGGAAGACACACGGACTTCCGTGTAATTTTTGTCAGACAAAAATAAATATATTGTTTTTGTTTTGACTGCTTTGTTGTTTTAGGTTTATTACGGGAAACAAAACCAAAACAAAGACAGCGGAATTTTATATATTTTTTCCAAAAAATTTAAACACATAACCTTGATTTTCTTACGAAAGGACATTTAAGGTACCTTTTAGAAAATACAAACATATTTTTGCGGTCAAAATTGATAACAATTTGATATATTTTTTTTTAGCACCGCGTCTTACTAGCAATTCGGGTTATGACCCGCCTCGGTGGCGTAGTTGGCTAATGCGCTTGTCGTGTTGAAGCTCGACTGCTGAGGACAGGGAGATCGACATTCGAATCTCGGTCGTGTGAACTGGGTGGGTGGGTGTTCCTAAATGGTTTTCCACTCCCCCTCCACGCAAATGCGGGTTCACTTCCTCTATTTCAACCTTCCAAATTCTTAGTCCATTAGAGTAATTAGTGCTTAAAGCGTATAACCCGAACGGGTAGTAAGACGTGGTGCTAAATATTATTATTATTATTATTATTATACGCTTATGTACTAATTACTCTAATGGGCTAGAGATGAGGAAGGTTGCATCTTAAAGGAAGAATACCCGTATTTGCGTGTATAAAGAGTGAAAAAGCATTTAGGAAAATAAAAACTACCTCAGTACACCCGCCCGGGATCGAACCACGATTTCCCCGTCATCGGGTGTATAGTTTATTGCAAGAGACCTTAGACCATGGGGCTACCAAAGTGGGTCATTATTTTATAACCATGCAGTAATACGAATATAATAAAATATAACTATTATATTCCATTTGCATGGAAACTACCATATTTGGAATTACTTAAGTGATTTTAGAGTGATTGTGTCAGAAAATGTCGAGAAAAACATGGTCACTTTAATCCCCGTTCTTATCTTATATCTAACATACATACAAATATGTTTAGATGAAAAAAATATATATAATCTTGAATTTTATATTGACACCTTCATCAATGTAACACGCAGACAAAGGTATCAGTATAGTCTTGTCTGGTTTAATCTTCACTTGGAAGTCGGGATTTGAATCTCTGCCAGCTGCATTAAGGTGTTTTTTTATCTCGTTTCACGTGAATGCGGGTACTTTTTTCATTCTAATCACGCTAATGGGGTAGGGATGAGTATGGTAGAATTTGGAGGAATCTATACGAATTTAAATAAAACAGGGTTCCGCTAAACATGTACTTTTCATTCAATTCTCGGTTACAGTGGTATGGAGTTTTTTTATTGTTTAATTTTGTTGGTAAAAATGTACGACTTTCGTAATTTGTTAAATGTATCGTGTAAGTTGGTTGTAGAATAGAGGCTGTCTTGACAATATGACAGCTTTGAGGACGATGTTTTCTTCCTGCTTTGTGCTATTATTAAGTAATGATTGTCACCAGAAGAAAGTGACTACCGTAACAGATGAGCATTGTCTCGTGAGGGCGACTTTGTTACCGGTGCGCTGACATTGTTTTATTTACCGTAGGTAGAGTGATTTTAATATTACATGACAACGTTGAAACACTGACATTTCTACTGAAAGTAGGTAGAGGGGTTTTAAAATGACATGACATTGCTGCGGAAGGTTGGTTTATGAATTTAAATATGACCTGACACTGCCGCTACACTGACATGACTGCTGAAAGTTGTTAGTAACTTAAATACTAATTAATATCTTTGCTACACTGAGATAACAGTTGAAAGTTGGTAGAGTGTATTTAATATGACATGACACCCCTGATACACTGACATTGATGTTGAAGGTACGTAGAATGACTTTAACGTGACTTGACACCACTGATACACTGAAATGTCTGCATGAAATTTCATGAGTGAATTTATTATGACAAAACACTCCTGCTGAAATTGAGATTGAGACAAATTTGGAAAAATATATATTTTCATATATTTGATAGCCTTAAAAGCACCCAGTATTCCTTTCAATACTAATGGTATTTAATTAGTGATAACCAACTTCACAAAACTTTCAAATTTGACCAGGGCAATGTTGTTTACATAATATTCTGAACGACTTGCTCGAATAAGAAATATT
The DNA here is from genome assembly GCA_902141385.1 of Timema californicum. Lineage (NCBI taxonomy): Eukaryota > Metazoa > Arthropoda > Insecta > Phasmatodea > Timematidae > Timema > Timema californicum. The sequence continues at coordinate 33,853 of CABFOW010000250.1, forward strand.
CTTAATAATTCTTATTCACCAAACAACTTTTTTACTTTCCCGCTATCCTACAGGTAGAGAAAGTATTGTGATCGTCAAACAAATCTAACTCGAGATTTTGATTAATCTCGAATCGAACCTCGAACCCGATTTTTTTTTTTTTTTTTTAATTTCCGTCTTATTTGTCTGTACCTCCAACTAGAGCCTAAACTATTATATCGAGCCGGCTAAAATTTTGTATCTAGGGTTTTCATAGGGTTTCCCCGAGGGGTTTTTGGAATTGGATGTCGAACCGTAAAATTAAGGGTAGTTTACTGAAGGGCAAAAAAGTAAAAAGTCAATTTTCTCAAAATCGGCTCCAACAATTTGGATTAAATTTCATTTAAAAACATTTATAAATATTCCAAACAAAATAACTACCCTCAATATTTCGGCAAAATGATTTTAAGGGCTTCAGTCTGATGCGTAAATTCTCATTTTTTTAATCATATCTCCGAAACTATTTGAGATATGAACTTAATTATTATAACAAATTATAGTACAAATATTTTATTTGAAACATATTTTTATAAAACCAATAGCTTTCAAGCTATACGCAAATATATATATATATATTAGCACCGCGTCTTACTACCCGTTCGGGTTATACGCACTTACGCTAATGTGTAATGGTAGGGTGATGGTGAGATGAAATGAAGGACCTACAGTTTAACGTGGAATCCGAACCACGGTGGAAGCCTGGCATTCCCCACATTCACAAGATACCTTGTCAGAGGTGAAGGAAGGGTTTGGTAATCAGATAAATGTGTGCCGGGACCGAGGATTGAACCCCGGCCGCCAGCACAGAAATATGACACCTTACCCCTAGACCGCCAGGTCACCCTAATATATATATATTAACTTTTCGAACACTGAAGGTAAAGTATTTCAAGCCGTAAAAAGAAAATCTAACCTGAAATGTTGATGGATGTTGACGTTTCATTACCCCTGAGCCCTGAAAAGTGGTTTTTGCTACGCCGTCTCTCTGTGTGTCTTTCTAACCCTAAAATTAAGAGCAGTTTACTAAAGGATGAAAAGCAAAAATGCAATTTTCTCAAAACCGGCTATAACGATTTTGAATAAAATTCGTAATTAGGCGTTGATTAAAATTATAAACAAAATGGCTTTTTTCGTTTTCCTATGAAAATGACTTTTATTGTTCTCTACAGAAGCAACTTTTTTTATATCTCCGCAACTATTTGAGATACGAGATAACTTATCGCTGTAAAATTGAAGTAAAATAAAATAAAAAACTTTTCATAGATTTATCTGATTTCCAAACCCTTCCTTCACCTCTGACAATACATCTTGTGAATGTGGGGAATGCCAGGCCTCCACCGTGGTTCGGATTCCACGTTAAACTGCAGGTCCTCCATTTCATCTCACAATCACCCTACCATTACACATGAGCGTAAGTGCGTATAACCCGAACGGGTAGTAAGACGCGGTGATAATAATAATAATAATATTTGAAATCAATTTTTTAAGACCAATAGTTTCAGAGATATTGGCAAATATATTAATACAATTTTGTGAGCTCAAGTTGTGAAGAGATACTACTAAAGTCTAAACGCAATAATTCTATAATGCCATAGAGTAAGCAAATAAGTAAGTCTCTCAAGAAGTTGATGTTGTTTCTCCTTTAACCTCTTAGGGGGAATGCTTGTACAGTACAGGGCTCCAGGATTTTCATGAGAGGGGTGGGAGGGACGCGGGTGCTCCCGTCAGGATCGGGGAGGGGGTGTGGGGGTATAAAGGCACTTCAAGAAATGTTGACATAAAAATACTTCAAAATTTGAAAGTAAATCTTTACAAATAATAAGAATATCAACAAATAGTGATTATTAAGAGGGAAATAGGTTTAAACATTATAAAAATTCTTATATAAATTTTTTTTTATCTATTCAATCAATTATACAAAATAGTCGGAATTATTCAAATTTCTAACAATCGAACTTTAACTTCACTCTATAGTATAGCTAGTTATTTTTCATTCTAAATCGAAATTTTACCACTAAGCCATACTAATACGTTATATGTGTGTTATTATTCAAAGTTTTTGTTTAAAGCACGCTATTTAAAAATAAATCATGTTAAAGATCTTTATTTACTATTAATCATGGAAATAATAATAATAAAATAAATTTAAACCTACACAAGGTTTGTGAAACAAGGTGATAGGCGTGCAACTTAAATTTGGGTAGTTTCATTAATGCCTATTTTCACCACTTTAATACTTAACGTGATTGTCTTAAATCTTAATATTACCAATAACAATTTAAAAAATGAAATTAGGTTAAGGAGATAGTATTACGTGACAGTAAAACTAATAATGACTTTAAAAATTGTTTAATTGATTTAATTTCTTGAAGGGGGGCGCGTGCCCCCATGCCAAATTCCTGGATCCACTCCTGTTACATCAATGATGTATCTCTCTCATTTTAGGATCAATAGTAAATAAATACCTATTTTATTGGTCAAAATTTATAAAAGAGAAATTTAGTAGAAATGCGATAGCCATAAGATGTGCATCCCCTAATGAAATTCCCAAAATTTTTACCCGGAAGTTAAAATTTTAACACAAAGTGTTGACCCTTGGGGACCCAATATTGATATTTCTTGTTGGTCCAAATATAATAATGAAGACGTTAATTTAAAAAAAAGAATTATACAATTTAAAACTGTGAGTAAAAAAAAATGTTTTACGTATATATAGTGCAATTTGTTCTAGGGTTCGATAGTGTTTATTATTATATTACGAATTTTGAGTAAATATCTCCATTTTTTAACAATAAAGTGAGAAAGTACGTGCGGATTTCCGTACCATTTATTTATATGGTATTATTATTACGAAAGCTTCTTTTACTTTCATGATTTGACATTTGTTTTATTTGATTTCAATCTTAACTTTTAATTTTAGCATATACATAACTAAATAGTGTTCAAGACTCCTATCGAGTGGTAAAAGTAAAATAAATATCCTAAAAATTTAGTAATATTATGCCATATGAATAATTAGACTTGTAGACATTTATTATAGAGTTCAACAACCCACTAAACCAGTGATGAGAAAAGTACGTTCCACGGGATAAATGCGGCCCACGGATAGGTTTAATGCAGCCCACGAAATAATTCCAAATTCCGATGAAAGAATGTGTTAAAAAACGAGGGAAAACAAGAAAAAAAAAATAGCACTAGTTTGTCTTTCTTTATACTTTATAACTTAGTGAATAGTGTCCAGAGATAAATTAATACGCAAACCATCCACGTAATTGGAATGTTAACGTTTGGTTGAAATTAATTCAAGTAGTTTTAGTAGTGTTAAGTATCTCTTTTATTCAAGAATTTTTTAAATTATGTAGACAGCTCATGTTGTATTATAATTAGATACAGGGACGTTACACGAAATATATTTGGAGGGGGGGAGAATCAGTGTTTTTCCCAACTCTAAGCACTTTTAAATTAGAAATATTCCCACGTAGCAAAGGAGAGTACAAGAAGGGCAGTGTCGAGAACGTGGGGGGAAGGGGCCAGAAGGAAGCTCCCAATTTTTTTTTTTAATTTGGGGTGATAATCAAGTCTTGAACCGAGCTTTTAGGTAACTGTATTTTTAAATTTATTTATTTATTTTCAAGGCCGTAGCCAGCCAATAATTCTAGGGTGGGTTTGGTGGGCACATCCCCCAATTTCTGAAAGCTAGAAATAATTCTGATTGATAAACAGTTTTAGAATATATCTGAAGTGTTTTATATGGCAGCATTACCCCTTAATTGCTGAAGGCTAGGAAAAACTTTAATTATTAAACACCTCTAGAAGATATCTGAAGTGTTTTTTATGGCAACATAACCCCTTAACTGCCTAAGTCTAGAAAAAATTCTAGGTACTAGACACCTCTATAAGCTCTCTAAAGTGCTTTTTATTGTAACACAGCCCCCTAATTTGTACTTGTATCTTAATTTTGATATTGTGTGAACCATAAATAAATACATTTGGTTCATAAAATTTCGGGGGTGGTTTGAACCACCCCCCACCCCCCATATTTCCTCTTGGCGACCGCCTTGTTTATTTGTTCATACTGGATTTTTAAAGCTACAAGGATTTTCAGTGCTTGAATTAATATTTATTTCAGTTTACCTGCATCTGAGCTAGATACCCAATTGAGCTTAAATATATTTATTTAGATTTGCAGATATTGTTGAAATTGTGTATTTTAGACTAAAAAATTTAACTGACTTTATTACAGCAGTTTCCAAACTTTAGTAATTTATGACCACAGCTTTTCTTTCTGCGGCCATCGCGACCATTTGATGACTTAAAAGCGTTTAAATCCTAGTTTTTAAGATTTCTACTTTCTCGCTATCTTACAGGTAGAAAAAGTATTATGATCGTCAAAACAATTGAACGCGAGATTTTGATGAATGTCGACCTTTCATAATCTCCTGAATCCAAAAAAGTTGTTTTTGAATTTACGTCTGTCTATCCGAACCTCCAACTAGAGCCTAAATTATTTTACCGATAAGGCTAAAACTTGGTATCTAGGGTTTTCATAGGGTTGTTCCGAAGGGTTTTTGGAATTGAATATCCAAACCTAAAATTAAGGATAGTTTACTGAATGACAAAATGAGAAAAAGTCGATTTTATCAAAATCGGCTCTAACGATTTCGATTAAATTTCATTTCTAAACGTTTATAAATATTCTAAACGAAATGGCTACTTTCAATATTTCGACAAAATGACTTTAAGTGCTCTGGTCTGATGCGTTGATTATATATTTTTATAGTATCTCCCAAACTATTTGAAATATGGAATTACTTATCATTACTTATCAAATATGTAGATCTATTTATAATACAAATATTTTATTTGAAGCATATTTTTTATAAAAACCAATAACTTTCAAGCTTTACGCAAATATATTTATATTTTTAACTTTTCGAACACAAACGGTAAAGTATTGCGACCGTAAAAAAAATCTAGCCTGAAATATTGATGGATCTCAAGGTCTCTTGACCCCCGAACCTTAAAAAGTGGTCTTTGCAATGCTGTGTGTTTGTTTAGGCCTAAACTTAAAATTAAGAGCAATTTAATAAAGAGCAAAAAGAGAAAAAAAACTATTTTCACAAAATCGGCTATAACGAGTTTGATTAAAATTCGTATCTATATGTTAATTAGGATTATAAATAAATTGGCTATTTTCATTTTCCCTTGACAATGACTTTAAGGGTACTTTACAGAAGCAGAAACTTCCGTATATCCGCAACTATTTGAAATAATAAATAGTTTTTTATTGCACAACCGTAGTACAATTAAAAATAAAAAACTTTTATACAAAATATATTTTTCTAAAACCAACATTTTCTGAGATATTGGAAAATATATTAATACAATTTTGTGAGCTTTAAGTTGTAAAGAAATACAACTTAAGTTTTAACGCGATAATTCTCCAATGCCATAGAGTAATTAAATATAAGTAAGTCTCTCAAAAATGTTATGTTGTTTTCCCTTAAACCTCTTAGGATAAATGTTTGTACAACAATGTTCTATATTCATTTTAAACTCAATAGTCAATATTTACATTTTTTATTGGTCAAAATTTATAAATGAGGAATTTAATAACAATACGATGGCATGAAGATTTTCAACACCTAATAAAAGTAGAAATTTTAACCGGAAATTGAACTTTTAATATTAAGTGTTGAACCTTGTGGACCCGATATTGATCTTTTTTATCGGTCCAAACATACAAATGAGGACATTAATTCTTAAAAAATAAAATTTAAAACAGGGATTAAAAAAAGTATAGTGCAATTTATACTGGGGTTTGCTATTGTACATTATTTCATTTTATATATATCACGAGTTTTGGGTAAATATCTCAATTTTTAAACTATAGAGCGAGAAAGTCCGTACGGAGTTCCGTACCATTTACTTTCACTGTGTATTACTATCAGTCCAGACTATCTACTGGTGAGATAGGTAAAATTTAGATGAAATGTACACTTATTTTATTGGAGGAATACTAGGATAAACTACCCCTGGCCAGAATTAAAATCCTTACTTCACCTTCATAAACAAACTAAACCAAAAGAGGGTGACATTAAACCCGTATGTCTACTGATGCTCACTTTAATTATAAATTGCTTATAATAATAATTATATGTGGCTAATATGCAGAAAAATAGAATCAACAAGCCCAGGGTTGGGGGATGATTTTATATTATGCTAGCAGCATTACAAGGCTGCAACAGTAAACAAGTCAGCAAAAAGCTGTCAGAATAAAATAGCCAAAAGGAACTTAAGCAGTAGCTAGGTCGTTTTTAACACTTTAAAAAACTTACGTTTCTACTAGAATTTCCCATATTTTTATAATAATAATTAAAATCCTTGAAAAAGTAAGTATAAAGCTAAAACCTCTTTATGTGACCCCACCCAAAACACGCTGTGACCCCCAAGTTGAAAACCGCTGCTTTATTATAACACAGAAGAAATATTTAACTAGTAAGCTCCCGGAGATGAAGAACTCACTCCATAACTTTATAAAAAAAATAACAATATGGCCATGTTTGCTTAAAAACATTTTCAACTTTAAAATAAAGAAAAAATTGGATTTATTGATATTTCTACAGAATTTTGATATCTGTCTACCAATTTCCTGCTTCATAACCTCATGGAAGTTGCCCTAAAATGTTAAAACTGGTACGTTAATAAACTGTTCAAAACATATTGTAATTTAGCGCGTGAGGTTGGAGGGGTTTCCCCTGACATTTTATTAAATAACGTATGGCAAATTCGAAATCAGCACGCTAAGCAACATGGCTATGCGAAATTTCATCCAAATCGAACACTAAATAACGAATTTATAATAATAATAATATTTAGCACCGTGTCTTACTACCCGTTCGGGTTATACGCTTTAAGTACTAATTGCACTAATGGATTAGGAATTGGTAAGGTTTAATCAGAGGAAGTGAACCCGCATTTGCGTGGAAGGAGAGTGGAAAACCATTTTGGAAGAACCCCTGCCCCCCAGTTCACCCGACCAAGATTCGAACCTCGATCTCCCCGTCCTCAGCAGTAGAGCTCAACACGACAAGCGCGTTAGCCAACTACGCCACCGAGGCGGGTAACGAATTTACAAATGAAAATGTTAAAGGGTGGAAAAAACACTTAAATTTTTGTTTTATGTAGTCTACTTAATCAAATGAAAAATTATAAGAGTTGTAACAATGTAACACAGCCCTATTTCTCCTCTTCCTTCATTGTTGATTTGAGCCTATTTAAATTGCATTCATGAAAGGCTATTTTAATAAACAACGAAATAAGATATATCAGTTCAATTCAAACTAGTATGGATACTTGCTAGAAAAATTAATGTGTATTTCAGAAGTCAAATATTAAAACTAACCTCAATGTCCTCATTTCATCAGGCAGAGATTTCGATAAGAGAACAATAAAATGTTGCGTAGTATTCACTGCATTTATGCCTTCAAAATTTAATAAAGCCCTAATTAAGGTACAACATACGATCATTTGAATCATAAAACTATGACAGTCTAATAGCCACGAAAGTCACAACTAAAAATACTGAACCATAAACAAAACTTTGGGTGATAAATCTGCCACTTCAAGCATTGCTGGCTGACTGAAATTTTGCTACAGGGCAGCTTATATTCCCTTACGATTCGTTTCCATAACACATTCGGCATACACTCACCGGCCGTTGTCTTTGCCTACTGACAATGGTGCTACTAGACTACTTGATTTTTTTTATTTAGCACCGCGTCTTACTACCCGTTAGGGTTATACACTTAAGTACTAATTAGGCTAATGTATTAGGAATTGGGAATGTTGAATTTAGAGGAAGTGAATCCACATTTGCTTGGAGGGAGAGTGGAAAACCATTTAGAAAAAAACCTCCTCGTTCACCCAACCGGGACTCGAACCTCGATCTCCCCGTCTTCAGCAGTCAAGCTCAACATGACTAGCGCGTTAGCTATCTACGCCACCGAGGCTGGTAACTATTTGATCAATTTACTATACAACGAATCTTCTTGAAATTTTTAACGATTTTTGAAGTTGGGATTTTTTGTAGAGTAGGAATCAACAGTTGGGAAATTTTAAATTTGTATGTACGAGTCTGTGGTTAAGAACTTTCACAATAGAAAATAATGGGGTACAGAATAAGTCTAGAATTTCCAAACTCTAGATCTCAACTCTCACAAATTTCCCAACTTTCAAGCCTTTAACCAACATGGTGGGAGGGGGGGGGGGCAACCCCCAACCCGCTTCGGTGCGACGCTCATGCTTACATATCACTATAGTATAAATCCATTTAATAATTAATGAGACTTAATTGTACAATAGTTTTGTTAACTGTACCATTGTAACATTTTAATAAACTGTTTTGGCCCGCCTGACGTTTTTCTTTTTTCTTTTAGCCCACTCACCGAATCACTGCACTAAACCGTAAAATGTTTATTTTATCAATTAATAGTACATTCAGATTTTCATAGGAAGCCCGTTATTTTAAAATAGGTAGCTCGTGTTGTCACAATGGTGTATTTAGAAATATTACAATTTGTATTTAAATTCTTGGCCTCTTTAATTATTAATGCAAATATAAATGTTACAATGATCCATAAGGAAATATTATTGGAAGCTTTTGATAACTTTTTAATGAATACATCAAATAAAATATATTTACACAATGCCGAAAATTAGTGACTTTCAATAAATGTTGGTGGTTGGAAGTGGGCCTCTTATAAATCTTAATGTTTACCGACAATGTCAAATGTTATTCGTTTCAAACTACTTGGTTCGCTCACATTATATCGGAGACCTCTTGGGTTTCCTGATATCCTGGTAAAGCCGCGAGAACGTTCAGGCAACACAATTTTTGTTTGTTTCTTTCCTCCAATCGTTTTGTGCAGCGGCAATGAATACCTACTCTCTGATCCCTGTTCTCCTGATTGAGCAGGGACTCGGCTCACTCAAGCTGGCCAGTTTCGTTAGGTCAACCAACCTCGATCGAGTGCGATTGATTGATTGTTTGGTTGGTGGTTGGTTGGTTGTTTGTGGTGGTGGTGGTGGCGTTGGCTTACTGATTTTACTATCTATATATAAACTTTTTATATTCTTACTTACTTACTGGATGGCCTTACCTAATGGAATGGGCCAATTTATTATGCGAAACTAACCAATTCCAATGCGAGTTTAGGTAGGTGTCGTCTTGAATTTATTTATCTGACAATAAATCTGCGTTGCCATTTATAAGAAAAATCACTAAAAAATACTTTTAGCACCAGTTCGGCCTATACGCTCAATAATAATTATTTGTACGTAAGGTGGTTTTGAAATTGTAATTCGTGAGTGTTAGAAAATCTTGTTTATTTTATTTTAACTTACTAGTCAATTCTTCCTTCTTACCGTACTTTGATAAAATTTTAAACTATTCAAATTATTCCCTACACAGTCAACTCTCGATTCTACGACCCCGAGAATAGCGTCCCTCTCGAAGTAACGACCCTTTTTTGGGGAACCGTGAAAAATGTGGGGAAAAAGGCTGAAAAGTTTAAGGAAATCGGCTGTAAAATGTGTTGTTGCATTTATTTAGGTCACTCACTTCTCTATGGTTGCAATTATCTTTGTGAGCGCTGTATTACTAGTAACTGGGGTGGGTCAGGTATAAAAAAAAGACACCACCTCATCAATGCCAGCCAATATCACTTGACTCTGTCCACCCCCTCCCACAAGCAAGACAATGTTTCCCCGCGCACGACTACCGCTACATCACGCGCCAGGCTTGCTTTTGCCATTGTTATTTCGATTCTCGATTTGGTTACTATTTTGGTTTGATTTTGTGAACAATTTTTGACGACCCATGCTATTGTTTAACATTGTTATTTTGATTTGGTTACGTTTTTGGTTGGATTTTGTGAACGATTTTTGATGACCCACGCTATTTTTTTTATTTGATAGGAACTTATAATTTTGATGAAATGAGAGAAAGGAGAGTACCTTCTTCAAGAAACAGGTAGGTTTTATTTTATTTACTTTTTCACGTATTGTCTAAAAAATGCAATTTTTTCGTATGAAGGTCAGGGGTGGAACAAAATCTGTTAAAATTCCAATAACGACCCCTTCGAAATAACGACCCTTTCCCAGGGAACCGTGAAAGGTCGTAGAATCGAGAGTTGACTGTATTTGTTTTTTTAGTACTTTGTTGGAAGCACTAAACACCTACACCTACATTTATCCATGCAATTTTCTAACGATAGCTAATTATTTTTTAAAAACGCAAAACATGATAGGGCGGAATATTACTAATGGTATCGACTGAAGAAATACATAACAAATACATACACAAAGTTTTTATGTGTGTCGAGTATGGTCAGTCTTTTTTTTAATTGCCCAAAATTTGTAGTTACCGCTGAATATTGGGGCAAAATAAATCCATCCTAAGTGTTTATTAGAGGATTAATTACACTCTAAGGTTTGTTTCTTCCTTTGTATTTCCAATATTGATACTAACAAAATATTTTAATTTTACTGTGTTATTTATTGTTAATAAAAATATCACCTAGACTTTATGGGTGATATTATCACTAACGAAATATGTGGAGTTGGTTTTTGTAATTAGGAGGATACAAACATTATTATTAAAACCCATGATTACTGCTTAGTTTATAGTAAAATAATTTGAGCATTCAATGTATTGTTTACACAACCGGATATTGAACTATTTATTTAAGCACCTCGTTTACTATCTGTTCAGGTTATACGTCTATGTACTAATAACGCTAATGTTTTAGGGATTTTAAAGGTTGAATTTTAGAGGAAGTGTGCCTGCATTTGTATTAGAAGAGAGTAGAAACCTACCCTCAATACACCCGACAGAGATTCGATCCTTGATCTCTCCGTCTTGTCAATGGTAAGAGTGACGCGGCAGCTTGCTTTTTTCATTTTTAGTTTATTTATATACACTTTGTTATATATTTGTACTATATTTAAATATTTTTTTGTTTGTGGTGGTTGTATCTTCTTCATTATTTCAAAGAAGATGTAATAGGATAATAGGACTCTACAGAAGGTGTGCGTGTAAACGGAACATTTGTTTTGCTGCAAACGGTACTAACGGGGTAGTGACGCGCAATATTAGGAGACTACCTAATGGATTCCGCTTAGAGGGCCCAAGTGGCGGCTACTGGTTTTCTGTACTGGCCACTGAACAAATATTGCAAGCTACTTGCCGCCATAGCCAACGTCTCAACCCACTCAACCTCAAGATTATGCTGTGCCAGGCGTTTAAGCGTAGAGTTTTATCACTGTATTCTCCGAGTGCATTGTCCCAAATCGCTGGATTTTTTTTCAACTTCATATATCAGGTCTTCGGTGTTCATTTTCTCATCCACTAACTTCACAATGTTGATATTTTCATTAAATCATAATTTATACAATCAAAATATTAATTGATTTGTAGTCTAAATCTCTGTATATTCACTGTGTCAGCAAATTTATTAAAAGATAGTGAAGAGAAGGAAAAGGTTCATCACGAGGCCTGTGACTCACGGGCTGTCAGCTGAACGAATTCCTGTCGTAGCGGTGACACTGGCTTACAGTGATTGCTCTTTTCACTTTACCGATTTAACTACACTGATGGTTATAAAACAACACATTATAAAATTTTATTTTCAATGTTTACAAGACGCATTTTAAAATGTTGGCAACATAATCCGTTAGAATCTGATCTAATGCCCTTATAATATATTCAATATTTACATTTTTTAAACTATTTACTAACACAAAAGGGTACGAGGGGTGCCTATCGGTGCCCCCTTGTTCACGGTGCCCGGGGCGATCACCCCCCTCCCCTGTTGCGGTGGCCATGTTAACAAATAATAGTATGATGTTTTGGTGTCAGGAGGTTGTGAGAAGGGTAGTGGGGGGAAGGGCGGCACCTGCAGCTCATGTGCCTAGAGGCACCCTATTTCGAAATGTGGCCCTGTACCTCCCCCTTCTTCCTCCAGCTCCCATCAGCACCCCTCCGACGCACTCTCTCTTTCCTGCCACCACATCCCCATTATTTTCACCGCGTCCACAGACAAGATATGTGACCACATCTTAATATCCGTTTGGGCTATCCGATTGGACGAGGAAGGTAGAATTTAGAGGGAAAATACCGGCATTCACATTAAAGAAGAGTGGGAAATACCTTTATGGGAGGGCGGGCGGGGGAACCAACCTTCAATACATTCAGCTGGGATTCGAACCTAGACCTCCCAGTTACCGGCAGATCAGACAAGATAAGTTTGGCACCTAGTCTGTGTACCCACTTGTCACAATTATCCAATAGTACCGACACAGGTGCGCGCGGACAAATAATAAAATAACTTTAAATTAATATGCGTAGCTTCACGACCAGACCAATATGGTGTTTTTTTAATCTGTTTTACTTGTTCAAGTTATACGAGTATATGAGAGATAATTACTACTCGTTTAGGCAGTAAGTAATGAATGGGTGATGGAGGAGATAGGTTTGAAAGGGAATCCAATCGGTCAATGTGAAAGAAGCACCTTACGTTGGTTTGGGCGTGTTGAGAGGATGAGTGGGGATCTAGTGACGAAGCAGATATATGAAGGTAGAGTGTGTGGATCAAAAGGAAGAGGTAGGTAATGTAAGACGTGGTTAAATGTTGTAGATGAGTATGTGAAAAAGAAAAAAATTAAGAGTTTAAAAAATAAAAGAGCCTGTATGACTCGGTGTATGGATATTGTTGAAGTGAAGGGAGTATACAAGGATAGGTGTGGAGAAAGCTAGCGAGGATTGATTAAGGAGTTTTTGTTTTGTTTTTTAAGCTATATACACAGTTTCTTGTCTACCCCGTAAGAGAACGGCGGGATTAGGTTTTTATGTATGAGAATTACTATAATGGGATAGAGATTAGGAAGAAAGTATTTTAGAGGTAATCCGCCTGCATTTGAGTGGAAGGAAAGAAGGAAACTTTTAGGAAAAACTACCCTTAGCCCCGACCGGAATTCAAACCCCAATCTTCCTGTCCTCAGCAGGTCAGTCTAACACAAGAGTGACACCTTAAACAATTTGGTCACTGAAGTGGGTTATGGTTCGAATATGATTTGTTTTTAGCACTGACTCTTACTACCCGTTCAGGCTGTTGCAAATTTACTAATTACGCTAATGTGCTAGGAATGAGGAAAGATGAATGGTGAGTAAGTGTACCTGCATTTGAGTGGAAATATAGTGGAAAACCATTTGAGAGAGTATACCCAACTGATCTTAGAACCCCAATCTCCCCGTCATCGGCAGTCCAGTCTATTGAGAGAGTGATGCCTTAAACCATTAGACCACCGAAGCGAGCTATGTAGAAGTTAAAACTAAATAGGGTGACCTGGTGGTCTAGGGGTAAGGTGCCGGGACTTCTGTGCTGGGGGCCCGGGGTTCAATCCTCGGTCCCAGCACAGATTTATCTGATTACGAAACACTTCCCTCACCTCTGACAAGACATAAACGGGTAGTAAGACGCGGTGCTAATAATAATAATAATAATAATAACTGAATAGACAATTTGAGGCTTATAATAACTTAATTTTAGAACAAACAAAACCACCCGACATCGTACTACTAATATGCCCTATAACGAAAGGAAATACGAATCAATTTTATAATATAACTTTAACTTTAACTCTCGCTAGGAATCGATCGCTGAACTCTTGAGTCAGTCACTAAGCAGATGCTCAAACCACTGAGCATAGTTTAGTTTAGCTTATTTAGAAATCAAGCTAGCTTACATACATTTTCATGTACAGTTGAACACACAAAAATACCAACAGTAAAGCAATAAAATGTATCCCACTTCTGTGGCCGCATGGTCTAACGCGATACTCTCCGAGTAGACTAGACTGCCGATGAAAGGGAAATTAAGGTTCGAATCTCGGTCGGGTGGTTTGAAGGGTTTTTTTTCTCAAATGGTTTCACACTCTACCTCCAATCAAATGTGGGTACAGTTTCTATAAATTTAATCATTTAAAGCCCTAAAATCCATTAGTGTAATTAGTGCATAAGCGTAAATACCGATTGGGTAGTAAGACGCGGCGGTAAAAAAAAAGAAGAAGCTGATTTTAGGATGAAAAACCACTGAGAAATAATTAAATGAAATATACAAGGAGGGTTTAAAAAAACTCAACCCTTGAAAATAATGAAATTACTCGCCTCGGTGGTGTAGTTGGCTAACGCACCAGTTTCATGTTGTGCTAGACTGCCGAAGACGGGGAGATCGAGGTTCGAATCTCGGTCGGGTGAACTGGAGGGTTTTTTCCTTAGAGGTTTCCCACTTGACCTCCACGCAAATGCAGGTTCACTTCCTCTAAATTCAACCTTCCCAATTCTTAATCCATTAGCGTAGTTAGTACTTGAGCGTATAACCCGGGCGGGTAATAAGACGCGGTGCTAAATAAATAAAATAATGAAATTAAATCTTGAAAAAACTATTCTATGATCGGTGCAGTCAATTTATTGCCTCCTTGCAGGAATGACAGCCATTACTTGAACATAGAGGAGTTCCTCAACAAATGTCGGTTGCTGTTGGAAGAGGTGACGACCTGATTAGGGGATTAGTGTGGTAAATAATCTGAAGAAAAGTGTTGTGGGCCAAGTAAGATTAAAATCTAACTCTTAAGATTGCTCAGAACCTGGGATATAGAGAATGGTATACTTTGCATATGCCGAGAATTAACGAAAAGAATAGAAATAGAAAGTCTACAAATGTTTTTACCCCCAGTTGTTATTTTTGTCTTTCGTCGTATGTGACCAAAGACAATGTTTTGTCTGAAGTGACGTCACACTTCGGAGCTCGTAATTATATTGGCTACTGAGAGCAAGAGGGTACCATCTCACTAATTAGGTTTAATCATGTCCAATCAAATATATTTTCCTATTTGTTGTGGTTTTTTAACCTTCTTTGTGTCTTACCAGCCACCCGTATGAGCTATACACATGTTTATAGTAGTGGTCTGTGGATGTGTAAGATGTAATTTAGGGGAATTGTACCCGAATTTGTTTGTCACTAGAATGGGGACATATTTAGGACTAAGCAATTCACTACATTAACACAGGATTCGAACCTTGACCAACCTCCCCGTCACAAATGGGCATGTGGACTAAGCTTAAAGTTCAACTAGTCTGATTTTCCACTGAAAGGGAGGTTGAGGTTCAAATATCAACCGGATATACTGAGAGTGTTTTGTTTTCTTTAATGGCTTCACATTCACCTTCCATGAAAAAACGATTATATTTTCTCTAAATTTTATATCTCTCATCAATACCCCATTAGTATAATTAAATGTGAAAAACCCANTCCACGCAAATGTGGCTACACGTCCTATAAATATAGTCTTCCTAATCCCTAAAACCATTAGCGTGAATAGTTCATAATCATATAACCCGAACGGGTAGTAAGACACGGTGCTAAAAAGAAAAGAAAGAAAGAAAAAAGGGTAGTTAGTTTAGTTTTATCCGCAGTTGTACGCTAGTTGGACAGCATATGAGGCTGTTCAAGTAAGCGTTTCAGAAACAATAGTGTCTTCTCTATTTTATACGCATTGGAAATTGTCGCAATTTGTCTCATTGTCCGACGCTTCCTAATAGTTCATTTCATTACTACTCGCAGGAACGAAAACAAATTTCACTTTTCATATCAAGCGCTTGAAGATGGTTGGTATTGAGAGTTAAGAGCGCAGTATTTTCAAAGTCTTTTTATATCAACACATTTTTTTTCGGCAAAATAAATCAAACATTTCTCCAGTAGAAACACCGAGTTAATTTTCTTCGCGTTGTGATATCAACAGTTTTTGAATACATGTCAAAGGTGTCCTTGAATTTGATGATAACCTTTCTCTTTATTTAAAAAGTTTCTCATCTAATGCTAGTAATATTATGATCATGATGAATATTCAAGAACTGTTGATATTACTATGCGTAGAAAATTAAATTCTGTGTTTATTCTGGAGCAATATTTAACTTTTTATTTTGCCTTAAAAAATTATTTGTTATAAAAACTGCAAAAGCACTTACATTTCCTCTCGTCGCCTACAATCAATCTCATCTTTGTAAATCACTTCACATGAAGCGGTTAATTATCAGTTTTGAATTTATTTATTTAACGGAAACAATGACGTCTTGAATATATGTTTTGTTGAGTTGTCTTAGTAAACGGGGAGGGTTGGTAACAATAACGAATAGGTATGACTCTGGTTCAGAAGAGCTGGGATCCATTTCTTCTGATTGCACCTCGTTTTCTTACCAGTGTCGTTACAGGTGGACACCGGTGCAGTTTATACGAATTGATGTCATCCTTTCATTACTTACACCGAGTAAATGCCTTCACAATAACGTATATGCAATGATTAGTTATTTCCCGCTAAAGGTTGCTTGTTAACCTTCACCTTATAGGTTCCCTGTTCCGCTTCTCCATACACACAACGTTTAACCTCTTGTCTCACTGTTAGCCAACGACCAGCGTCGATTGAAATTTTAGAAATTACATTTTATTTTTTTCCCTAATCTAGGTGGACAAACGGTTAAACTGGCATTTCTATTTACATGCTGACAGGAATATCTCCTCAACATATTTTTAAGAATAACTCAAATGGTCTTAGGTGTTAAGATTCTTTAAAAAAATGTTGTAAGAAGCTTGCATTATTAACATTGGTAAAGTTGTAAATAAGAAAAAATATATTTTTTTAAACAAAGAGTCAGTCAATACATACAATTAAGACGTAAGCTACTCTAAGACTCACTTTGGCCAATATTAAAATTGAATGCCCAAGGTAAAGCATTTCCCCCGAACGAAAACTCTGGTCTGCCCATGCATAATATTTAGCAAGATCTTTTAATTTCTCCAGTAGAAACACAGATTTTTATTTTCTTCGCATGGTGATATCAACAGCTATTAAATATCTGTAATAAGTATAGAAGCATTACATGAGCAACTTTTTAAATGAAGAGAAAAAAGTTGTCTCTAATTAATTCCAAGACACTCTTGACAGATATTCAAGAACTGTTAACACCCCCATGTGAAGGATCTAAACTCAATGTTTCCACTGGAACCATATTTTATTTCTATTTACGAAAACAAAATGTATTGATATAAAAACAGAAAAAATACTGCCTTAAACTCGTGTCCCCTAGACTCTCACCTTGAGAGCGCGAGTAAAAGAAGGGATTGTCACACCGTGCTGTTACAGGTGAGAATGAACCACCGAGCCCAACATTCCACGGGTCGTCTCTTTGTGGCATTTTATTTAGAACACCGCGTTCGAGCTATGCGCATAATTACGCTAACTAATGTGTTAGGGATGTCGAGGGCTCATACTAGATTATGTGTACCCGAATATGCGTGGAAGGAAAGTGGAAACACAATTTAGGAAGAAAACAACCCCAGTACACCCGACCGGATACAAAACTCTGACCCCGTCATCGGCACTCAATTCTCTTACGAGTGTGATGCCTTAGATAAAATTCGGTCACCGAAATGGGAAGTAAGTTTGTTGAGCTGTAGATTCTTCTTACGGCGGCGATCCGATTCACGTGAGGCCACCAGGATTCCCTCTCGATACCAATCTAGCGTGGAAGCACGCGTGACAAAATAATTCGGCGAGATCCAACACCCCTCCCCCCCCACCTCATCATTCCCCGAATGACAACCCGCCCCCGTAACGAGAAGATTATGTTTTTGTCCACTAGGAAATGTTTGTTCTTCGCGTGGTTGACCGCGAACAAATGGTCGGAGGACGACACAAAGGATAGAAACGAAAGTCCTCCGCAAGTGACAGTGTGGTAGATGGAGAGGGGTAACGTGTGACTGATGTCTATATAAAACACACGTGAGGTCTATAGTCATATCACAGTAGCTCGTGGGCCAGTGCTAAGAACACACCTTGCATTCGATTGGAAGAATATTGAACTACACATAAAAAAGTAAGTGCTGTGTAGTTGAGTAGCTCAAAATATAGCTAACTGTATTGGCCGACCAACTGGCTTAATCGGTAGCTCGTCTATGTAGTGAGCTAAATGGGCAGAGGTTCGATTCTCGGCATCGCCGGCCAAATTGGGGCTTCCTCTTTCATAGTGAGGAATTAATAGCCAACGACTAGGTGTTGTATTGGTTCTAAAATTAAGATAATTTGTAAGTCATGTACTGATAAGTGATAAGAATTAATTGGTTCAGAGAGTTAACAATGATAATCCAATTAATAATAATAATAAAGATTGAGTTAAGGGCACCGGATTTAATTCAAAAGCATGACTGAAATATTATCACTGGTGGAATTGTGAGTATTCTCTTTCAAAGTACCCTCTCCTGTGGTCATATAGTCTGAGATAGCGTCAAACTCGCAATAGACTAAATCACCGGGATATGGGTAGGCTGAGGTTCGAATCTCAAGTGGGTGTACTAGAATGTGGTTTCCCACAAGTGATTTTCTCACACCCATTCCACGCTAATGCGGCTTTATTTCCACTCATTTGCCCGCTGAATCACTACCTATTATGAATAAGTCGTTAATAATTTTAATGGTTAACATTCAAAAGAAATATCTGGTTGATGAATTGAAGGTCAGCAGACTGAATGTTGTGCGTATTCTAGAGTAAAACTTGATTCACACGCTCACCGAAAAATAAAAAGCAGAATTTACGCAGTAATTCACACACTTTAATTTGACCCATAATGCATTGCAACGCTTTAAAACAGCTGATTATCAACATATTTTATTATCTAAATAAACATATATTTTAGATCATTGTCCCGATGGTGGTTTACAAATTATAACGCTGTGTCGTGGCACAATCCAATACATCAATAAACATGCTTTACATTAACGAGTTATTTCAAATCTCCTCACAAAGGCCAGTGAAGCTGTCTGCTATCTTCTTGCGCATGAGCACTAATTTAAGATGGTTGGTTCTGAGATATGATTGGTTCTCCTGTGCCTAACATCTCAAGCAGAGCGGGCAAAGTAGAGAATAGTTTAATTTCAGCAGAACAGCTCGCACCGATCAAGCGGAAATCTTGTGATTGTGATTGGTTTAGAGCGCGTAACGTGACCACGTTCCTGATCTGCGCTAGTTTTTCGGCGAACGTGTGAATCCACAGTTAAGTAAGTTCGAATAATGGGCTTATGATCAATTTGGCCATAAGGTGTATACTAAATACTCCTAATAACATCATCCCATTCTTTTTCAGACGATGGGTTGCGCACAAACAATGATTGGTCTCTTGTTCGCGTTTCTAATCACAGGTTTCTGTCAGGCTGCACCCAAGAAGTTTGACTCCACAGGGTGAGACATTATGTGCAGTCATATCGATACTATTAGTAATAGTGTTAACACTATTCTTAGAACTACTTGTTAGTTTCGAAGACAGGTTTTATGATTAATCATGATTGTGAACTGTGATGGTTTCTATACATCAATTCATCCTGAACTATTTATTAATCAATATATTTAAAATACCTCCTGTGTGGTCTTATGGTTGGGCCCATGTCGATTGTGCCATGTAAAAGAAGCCAGGAAGATATGGTAAAATACCTTGGCAACATTGGTAGACCCTTTCGCTATCGCTCATAGAAATTCTCGTGTGCTGAAATAATCATTCGGCTCAGAGATTGCACATTAAATACCCCAAATAAATATTAACATGTTAAATATTTTGACAGACATACATATATATATATATATATATATATATATTGCTAAAAACTGCCCTTAACTCGCGTTTACGACATTTTCACCTTAAACTGATGGTGTGGGAGCCGGTCGTTGTGTTTGGCCTTGAGTTAAACCAAGCCGAGGGGCAGAAGTAATACTAACGTGTGTTCGTATTCAAGGGGTGGTTTCGTGCCGAGTCCTGAAGTGCGGTTTATCCAGCCAGGGGTAGGCGATCAGCTGGCCATGGAGTCCCAAGATCCCACCAAGGCAGCCTCCGTCGCCGACAGCTTCAACGCCAGCAGATACGAAAGGAGCGAGCCGGGCATCGACGAGAGGACCAAAGATCCCAAATTCGGTTTCCTCACTTACGGGACCACAGGGTTGCAGGTACTTGATTCACTCTTACACGCTCACTTGTCGCCGTCGACTATCTGGAGACGCTCTAACGTCAGGGGGCAGAAAGGGTGAGGTACGTTTCGGAGGAAATGCACAAGCTTTGGTCTGGAGAAAGAACAGGGACTGGGATCTTTCACCTGTGGCCAACTGGTCTGAGGAATCAGACTACGTTTCGGAGGAAATGCACAAGTTTTGGTCTGGAGAAAGAACAGGGACTAGGATCTTTCACCTGTGGCCAACTGGTCTGAGGAATCAGACTCGCAATAGACTAGAGCTGTGGTGTCAACCTGGGGTACACGTATCACCGGGGGTACGCAAACACATCTTGGGGGATATGTAAAAATTAAAAAATAATCATATACACATATGTATTTATCATTTAAAATGTATTATTTAATACATTATTTTGTATGTAATTTATTTTAAATAATATTGATTATTGAATATGTATAACTTGCATCAGGCTCGCCAAAGGGCAAAGCGTGAGCCCACCTTTATTTGTTTTTCTCGTCTTCAGTGGTAGCGAAACCTTATTTGTTAGAAAGATTAAATTAGCTAATCAAATAAAAAGGGTTTTGAGGGGTTATGACCCCAAAGATAAAGGTGGACCTGGGAACCATAGGCGAATGTTTGAAAATAGGATACTCCCAGAAGATATTTGGCGTGGACCTTGTCTGATTTTTTTTTTCAATTCTCTATACGCTATTCTTAAGGGGTCCTTTTCCGCTAATTTTTTTAAATCTTAGTGTCCCTATAAGTTTTTTAAAGTAGTATTTGTCTGGAATATTTTGGAAAATTAGATACCTGTTATAACTTATAGGCTATTTAAATTGGTCTTCTGGCAGTTTTTTGAAAGTTGGTTGCCTCTAGAAGCTATTTGATGTTTGATACAAGACCATTTTTCAGCTTAATACTCGATAATATCAAAAGGGAGTGAAATTAATCTAGAGAGGGACAAGCTTATTTCAGTTGGGATACATTTTTCTCTCGGTTACCTCTCTCATTCCCGCCCTTTATGTAAAGCTAAATATTAAACTAATGTAATTATTAAAATATACAAAAATTACGTGAAAAAAAGTCAACGAGATTAAAAAACATCACTTGTATACTTTCATGTCAGCAGGGTTACAGCGGAACAAATGGATTAACTTCAGGTGCCTTGAAGCTGGATATAGGGGGCGTGGTTCTGGGAGCCTTGATTGGCCTAGGGGCGGTGGTGTTGATCCCCAAGATACTGCACCTCCTTTCAGAGAAACCCCAGCACGATTCGTACAGCGGATATAGTGGATATGGACGCAGTGAGTATAGTAGAGGAGCTATCGGAACCTCAAAACATATCAAACCTTATACATTACAACAAATGAAACATAAATAAACAGAATGTAATCATAGCTTGGAAACCTCAGTTGGTAGAGTGGTCGTCGCGGGGAGTCAAAGTACCGGGTTTCAAATACCTTCCTTTGTTTTGTTTCAATGTAGTTTTCCGGTATGGCAAAGAAAATAATCATAACCAAGTTTATGTTCTGGTTTTACGACACCGTCAGAACAATTATTATGTTCATTGAAGTTATATTTGTTTTTTGCCCTCACCTTAGCTCAGTTGGTAATGTGTCTATCTCTTGAGTTGATGGTCTGAAGGTATTGATGAAATATGGGTTTTTACCTTTCGTGATAATGAATTAACGGCCGGGGGCTGGATACTGTGTCTATTCTAGATGTAAGATTGTCAATAACTAGAGCAATGATATATTCAGTCGATTCAGAAAGGTCATTTTAAATACCACAAATAAAAAAAAGTTTTTTTTCCCCTCTCTCAACAGAATAGAGATTATTAGAGTTTTAAACTTCCTTAATATGGTAGATTCTAAGTCCCTCACATACTGCCTGATAAATAAATATTTACTAGTATCCAACCAGAATATAAACATGGACACCTAGGTTGAAATTTTAAAAGCTATATACATTTATGTAATCATACGCCAAGTTACGTGTTCTGCAGATGTCACTTTTGACAGATTGTGTATTCAATTTTTACTACTTCAAGTTTATTTACCGTGTTCTCTTAAATTTCGCGATCATACGGTAGTCTTTTCTATTTAAGGCCGAATAGTTTTGGGGTTTTCAGTCGCAACTTAAAATTCAAATAAATATAAGACTGTATATTTGGCTGTATACTCAAACATTATCCTCTTGAGGATTTACTTGAATATATTTTCGAGGATGATATTCACTATACATTACAGATCGATGACATTTCATATGATTTTCGTTTAAGGTTGTTCAAACTAGTTTTGAATTATTTTTAACGTTTTATTGTTGTTGTTTTTGGGTAGTCATTTGTGCTCTCTGAAATCAAAGATTTTGTTTTAAACTAAACTTTTTTGGGACCTTCCTTAGTATTTTCATTATTATTTAAATAACTTCTATATATTTTATTGGGTCTAAATGGTAGTTTACGATTTTCCTTTTTTTGAATCAACAATATTTTTTTAAATATCGATGAAAATATTAAACAAAGTCTCCAAAAACCCAACATGGTTTACTTTAAAACAAGTACTTGTGCTGAAATTTCCGTTCATAAAATATGTATCGTCATTCAGGCGAAGATGCGCCAGTTAATTCCATCAGTAGCACGGATGTGATGAAGGTACTGTCACGCGTGGATGAAGCGCTCTCCAAGAATAACATTGATTCCTCGTCTTGCATGCAGAGAGCAGTGTGCTCGTATATTAAGTCGGTGTCATCCAAGGTGGCTGAAGGATCAGCTTCCAGCGTCGACACTGTAATTGATAACGTAGCGAGGTAGGCACAGACGTCTATTATTATGTATGTACTTATACAATTATGTTACTATTTAAAAATGATTATAAGTTATGTCTGTATCTCAACTCACAATTTTGGCGCAAAAAATGCATTTATTCCACTTAACATATTATATCTTTTATCTATCATATTACAGTTGCTATATTATTTAAAGAGATGAGCTGGTTCTGTTATTTGGTTTCTCTGGATAATTCCTTAAGAACCAGTTTTAATTCCTAGAAGGTTGGTTCTCAATTCTCGGTTAGATAAACTTTTTTTAAAAATTTAGCAAATACATAACACGTATATACCGTGAAATAAATTTAGTGGAATATTATATTATTATTATTAACAATAATAGTCTTAAAGTATATGTATAATATAATATATTATTTAATCAAATAATTATTTTTAATAGATTTGATTGGACAAAGCTTTCAATTTTCTCATTGGTTGAGATGGCATTACGTGATTACGAATACGGGGAGGGGGGACAATATTTAGAAGATTTAAGGACAGTAAGGATATGGACCTACGTAGTAATATTAGGCTTTATAATATAATTAAAAGTAACTATGGAGATCAGACCACTCACAGAAGATCCAAGGGGACCTGAAGCAGGGGAATTTTTTGGACCCACTTTCTAATAAACTAATTGAATTAATTAAGTCGGTGTCATCCAAGGTGGCTGAAGGATCAGCTTCCAGCGTCGACACTGTAATTGATAACGTAGCGAGGTAGGCACAAACGTCAATTATATTGTTTATATACTTATAAAATTATGTTGCTATTTAAAAATGGTTATAAGTTATGTCTGTATCTCAACTCACGATTTCGGCGCAAAAAATGCATTTATTCCACTTAACATATTATATATTTTATCCATCATATTACAGTTGTTATATTATTTAAAGAGATTAGTTGGTTTTGTTCTTTGGTTTCTCTGGATAATTCCTTAAGAACCAGTTTTAATTCCTAGAAGGTTGGTTCTCAGTTCTCAGTTAAATAAACCTTTTTTAAAAATTTAGCAAATACATAACACTATATACCGTGAAATAAATTTAGTGGAATATTATATTATTATTATTATTATTATTATTATTATTATTAACAATAATAGTCTTAAAGTATATGTATAATATATATTATTTAATCAAATAATTATTTTTAATAGATTTGATTGGACAAAGCTTTCATTTTTCTCATGGGTTGAGATGGCATTACGTGATTACGAATACGGGGAGGGGGAACAATATTTAGAAGATGTAAGGACAGTAAAGGATATGAACCTACGTAGTAATATTAGGCTTTATAATATAATTAAAAGTAACTATGGAGATCAGATCACTCACAGAAGATCAAAGGGGACCTGAAGCAGGGGAATTTTTTGGCCCCACTTTCTAATAAACTAATTGAATTACTATGGGTTTTATTAATTTAAAATACCAAAATAAAAAAAATCCGTTAAAAAATCAAAGTTTATTTCCAATATACATCCAGATTTTCCTTTACGCCACACCACCCTCCCATCCCCGTTTCCCCTTTATATTGCACAATTATGTAAGCTGAAAATACATGTCTATTGTCCCTGCAGCGGACAGGACAAGCGTCTTTATGATAGTTCACTGATAACGTTATTAGGGGAAAAAGTTTGTGGATTACATAACAAGTTAGACCTTTTTACTGTATATTTGATGATTGCTCTTGGTGTATGTGTATTGGTTTAGTTCTAATATAGCATTATACTGTTTGTATATTTTTGTCGTTTACTGTATTGTTTATTTGTTGACAGCAATGCGGTGTTGTCCTTCATGTTGGACGGAACTAGCATCAAGCAGGCCGTGGACAAGGGGAAAACAAGGCGGAAACTGCAGCGCAAATTTCTCAAAATGTCCCTTTAACAAGGAAACCGTGTATGTGGCTCTGAAAAGCGTTCTGGCAGAATAGGTTTTGGTCAAATTGAGGATTCATTGAATCTTTAAAGTGTGTATTGTTATGTATTGTTTGTGTAAATAAAATATGTGTGTATTTACGTTTGGTTTATACTTCATGTTGATCTGATATAATTTAATGTGTGATAGACCTTTTAACATTACATAATTTACTTGCCAATTAATATGAACATATAAATAACCATAGTATTTTACTCAATTCAAAAAGCTTATACAATCTACATAGATAAAATAAATAAGAACCCAGAAAATCTTTGGGCCCAGAACCTTTTATCTTCAGTGCTCATCCCCCATTAGCTACCCCTTTTTTACTTCTAAAATAAAGAATTTTCATCTTATTATAATGGATGAGGTTTTTTCAGATGAAATACATGTGCATTAATGGAAAGTGAATGAGAAAACCTCAGTAATTTTTCTTTTTGGGTCATTGCGTCTCACTTAAAATACTGTTTTAAAGTCACTTTTATATAATGACAGTTATGTGTCCGTTATCTGTGATTGCTCGGTTGTGTGGTTCATTCTCATAAGAGAAAACAACAGTTCACACACTTATGTGCTGGCAAACATTGCACATTATTAGGTTTGCCAATTTGATATTTTCTAATATCCTCATATAGTGTACAATTATTCTCAACTATCATAATACGTAGGTATTTATGTAACGTTTATAAATCAAAGAATCAGGCCCCATTGTATAAATAAACCATTATTTAAAAAAAGTTTAAAAACGCGTTAAAAGAATATATTTGATATACTTGTAGGGTATCCAAAGCAGAGGTGGTGGTACCTGGCAGTTAGAAAAAAGTACCATATTAAATCCAATCGCCAAACCATATGTTGTGCAAGATTAAATGTTGATTTAGTTGTTACTTCGAGAGGTCAAAAAATTAACACAGACAGTAAAAAGTTTTAATTTACCAACTTTTTTATATTAATGAAACACAAACTTATGAAAATAACCGTTTGGATGTTTCTTTTGTGAAGAAGCGGCATCTATGGCTCACTTAAAATAGATTTTCAAACGAAAGCTTCTAGAATGCTGTAATGCTTTGTTGAAACTAAGGTGGCGAACCAGTCGAAAAAGGGCGGTTTGACGTCATACAAACCGTCAAAGAGGTTGTGTTCTTACACTGTTTACAAATTAAAACGTTTATTTTGAAACTTATACTTAGTATATATCTCTTTCACTAAGTTATAAAAACATATTTTTTTAAATTTTGGTGGCCAGTTTTAACAAGATACAAGTGTAAATATAATAATTCTTCATCAATTAATTATTTCACACACTATTGTGTTCTATTTTGTCCTGGTGTGTCGGTGCACCACTCTACTTTCTAGTGATAGTGACACGAGTAACGGTATACTGGCCGGCAAGGCCGTCTCTATATTAGAGATACTTATTTGTAGGAACAGTGCAAGTGTATTCAGAGTAAGATTGAGCAATGGGTGTTCTTGTGGTATATTGGCTAAAATTTTCTAACACCAATAGGTAGAGTATCCCTATTGAAAGTCGCGAATAGTGTCATGAGGGTGGGTACGATCAAGGCTAATAACCTGCAGGGCTATTATGACCATTCGACGCAAAGTTAGTTGCTACCGCTAGTTAGCTTCAATTTAGAGGAAAAGATAGCGTTTGGGTTATTATGACCACCACACTTTGTATCGTCCGCTAGTTTTAGCTTCGACTTTGCTTCTAGCGTTAACGCACAGAATAAAATCAGTTTGCGTCAACAGTTGGCAACACTTTTCCAAAGAATATTACCTTTTAAGAAGTTAGAGGCTAGAAATAAGTTACATTTATTTCAAGAATGCTGGTATTCATGACTGGACATTAGTCATTTATTTCTATTTTCCCAAACAGCTGATTACAAGTCACATTATTTTCAAGAAAGAATTAACCTAGCTTAATTTAATAAATCTCTCGCATAATTTTGTTTTCTTACGATTTGAAATGAAAAAATACTAAGCTTACATTATTCAATACACATAACTTATTGTAGTCAAAAAATCATGTGAACTATGCATTAAAATAGTAATGTCACACGGGGAAATGAATAAATTAATATGAAAAGTTGGCTAATAAAGAAACAATGTTTTATGTAAGATGTATGCTTTACAACCCAATGCTTTATTCTTCATGTATTCATGTTGATACTGGAACAAGTGTGTTTTATTCCATTAATTTAAAATAATTTCAACAGTTTATAATGTACACTTCTCCTTATATTTAGGCCTAATTTAATTAAAATAACTTTAATTTACAACAAAACAAATATACGCCTTATAAAACTTTGTTTCAAAAACAACATTTATCACACAGTAGATTAATATTTTGTATTTTGGCTTTCTTAGTAGGCCTATTGTAAAACCGTTCTCGATTTTGTCAAGCCAAAAATTGAACNAGTCAGGTATTAGGGTTAATCCTAAGCCCAACCGCTAAGCTGTTTGTGAGAAGGTATGAGTTGATGTCATTTAGACTTCTATGGATACGTATGAAAATAGGCAATTGTAGAACTATGTTGGGTTTTGCTCCATTAGAGGATGAAGACGAGAACGTGAGAATGGAATTTCAGCATGAGATCAATGAATTCAGGAATACATGTAAACCGGGTGATATAATTATCTTGTTAGATAATAATGGATGGGTGAATACCCAGAGAAATAATTCAGAGAGTATGTCAGGAAAGTATGGTGATGACAGGATAAACTAGAATGGTAATGAGTTATTGATTATGCTATTTAGAAAAAAGGTTTATTTGTGTCAAAAAAATGGGTTAAGCACAAATATATGCCCTTGTATACATTGCGAAGGGGTTATTCGAGGACGATGGTTGATTTTGTGGTGTATGATGAAAGACTAAGAAAATTGGTAAAAAATATTAGGGCTGTGCGTGTAGCTGAATGTGGAACGTATCACTGCCTAGTGATTTCTATAGTTGAATTAGATAGTCATTTATTGAAAAAGGAGTGCAAGAGAATTAATCAAGCCAGAGGGAAAATCTAAAAGTTGCAGTGTAAAAGAGTGAGAGCACAATAAGAAAGAATGCTTGCTGGTTAAAAAATTAACGTTACAAGAGCATGAATATGAATGGAATGTCGAAATAAATGCTAATGATATAGAAAGTTCAAGTGCTTGGAGCAGAAGAAAAGAGGCTGTAGCTGAGTGCGCAAAAGATGTGTGTTTATCTGCGGTGGTGGGAAACATAGAAAGAGTTGCATGGTGTAATGAACAGGTGAAAGAAGCTGTAAGAGAAAAGAAAGAAGCATACAAACAAAAGAGTTCTGTGAAGGGTGAAACAGAACGTAAGAGGGTTTGGGACATATACCAAAAAAGAAAGAGATTAATGAAAAGAAAGTGGTAAAGGAAAGGAAAGAGCAAATGGGATTACAAAAAAGGATAAAGGATGCAGAATTATTTTGAAGGAAATAAGTTGTTCTTGAAGTGGCTAAAGAGAATGAAATAAAGAGTGCGAGGAAAAGTTATGTCATTTAGAAAGAACGTGGTGATATTATCTAGGATGAAAACCATATAAGAGAAAGATAGAGAGAGTATTTGGTCAATTTTATGGAGAAAACATAGAGAAAGTATCAGAAAATATGATTTTTTTTATAATGAGTGAAATAATTAAAGATGCCTAAGTGTTAAAAGCTATGAAAGATTTAAAGAATGACAAGACTGTGTACGTATATGGAATCATAAGTGAAATTCTTAAGTGTGAGGAATGATACTACTTGCCATTGTGTGTGTGATTTGTGAATGTAGGAATTATTGGGCAATCAGCTTGCTGGGTATTCCAGGCAAAGTATTTGGAAGAATACAAATTGAAAGGGGGGCGTGAAACACTGCTGACAAAATTGAAACCTCCAGCCCTAAATCTTTCCAGAATAATAATAGGCAACTGGTAGCAAAGATTGGCATTTATTAAACATAGAAAAATACAAAGATATTCACAAACAATCAATAGAAGAGTGGTTTAGTTGAAAGGAGCGGGTATAAGCCCAGTTAAGGCTAGGTCTAGAAGTCAAGAGTAGCACAATGTACTATTAAAATGAGAAAGAATTCAAACTTGATTCATAAGGGAACAACTGACTTGTATAAACATTAACTCCTAAATTATATAGGCCTAATTAGTCCTTAAATTTCCCTGATAGGCCTGACAGAAACATAACAATACAAATGTTATTGGTTTCAACTAAACAACAAGGGTCGAGATATAGCTATCGGCCTAAATACAAAACAAGTTAACACTAGGACATGCTACCACACGGACGGGTGTAAGTTAGTTAATAACTAGCATCAAGCAAGCCATCTATTTCCAGATACAAGTTAAGTTACAGTACAGTATAAGAATAGAGACCAGTACTAAAATTACTCTATACGACCAAAAATAGCCAAACAGCGTCACCAAGTGACATCCGAACAAATTAGCGTTAACACTTCAACATGACCAAAAAAAGAACAAATGAGATGGCCAAAGCCCATCACGTAAATAATTTACGAGAAAATATAACCTTGCCGTCAATCGACGGCAACCTATTCATTTAAACATTAACACAGTAAAGTTATTTCAAAAGATAAATGAGACGTCAAGTATCCATCATAGATAATTTATTATAAAATATAAACAGGCCATCTAGTGGCATAGTGACAGGTAGAATTACAACCAAGCATACTCCAGAAGCCTGGATACAAGTTAAAAACAGGGTCTTAAATAATTAAACAATGTCATCTGGTGAAAACGACTAATTAAATATCAAAAGATTAAAGTGACCTTGAAAAAGAGAAAGACCATGGCAAGAATCCATCATGTTAATTTTAGTTATTTAAACTGACCATCTAGTGGCTGATAAACCATTAATACATATTTAAGTCTCAAATGATAATAGAAAAATACAAATATTTATAATCCCAACAAGAATTATTTATCAATTTAAATAAATATTTAAGCCCAAAATGATAATTTAGAAAGAACATTAAGATTTTAAGCCGAAAGATAGTTTTTAAAATATTTACAGATTACATCTGCCACTAATAGCGCTGCTTACCTCTTCTGAAACCAGTAGTATAGTGAGTAACTACATAGGAGAATCAAGCCAATATGTAGTCCAAATAACATAACAAAGTGATCCCTAAGATGGATACAAAAACGCAAAGTAGGGTGAAGAAAGGAAATGGCGGGGGAGCACGGTGCATGCGTTGGCTCGATGGAAAATCTAGTGTTGTTACAGAACCTTGTAGAACCTGCTGGGACAGCCCTACCATCTTCTCCTTTAGTCTCTGGGCGTGACGTCACTGGCAAGATACGTAATCTTGTCCGCTGCAGCTTTCGCCAGGTTGGCGGCGCATCGTAGGCTGGAAGCATGGGTGGGGTGAGACATGTAAACGGATATATGGGTGATGTCTCTTCACGAGTGATTAGGTGAGTTTTATATTGTAATGTTATTTTATATACTTGTAACATTACACACATGTTACAATGGGGTGTGCAAATGTGGTTTCACGCCATGTAGAGGTTGCATGAATCAAATTTTAGCATTGTAGCAAGTGTTTGAGAAATGTATCGCAGTAGGAAAGAAAGTTTATTGTGCTTTAGTTGATTTGGAGAAAGCGTACAATCGGGTGAATAGGAGTCTGTTATGGAATGTTCTGAGAGAATATGGTGGGGGTGTATGGTAAGTAAATGCAATAATGGTAGTGTATGATGTAGCAAAGCATTCGTTAGGGTGGATGGAATGGTTTGACATTGAACAGGGTGCTATACAAGGTTGTCTTGTCTCCATGTCTGTTTAATGTATTCATGGATATGTGTATGAGGGATGCTTGTGAGGATGCGTTCGGTGTAACAAATAGACAATGTGAATGTGAGAGTGCTGTTATATGCAAATTATGCCGTATTAATGGCTAATGATGAAAGTGACGTGCAGAATGCATTAAATCTTTCAAATTTGGTGACAAGCAGAATGGATCATCCAATAAATGTTTCTAAAACAAAGGTGATAGTTTTTGATAAGGACGCATCAGAAAATTATTGTCAGCTTAGTATAAATGGGAAACTGTTAGATCAAATGTATATTTGGGGGAAATGTTCTGTAAAAATGGTAGGCTGGATGGTGAACATTCCAGACGGGTGAATGCATTTTGTATAGCAGTGGGATGTATCTGGACTATTGCAAAGAATTAAGTAGTATCGAAAGAGGCAAAGGTGCCATTATATAAATTGTGCTAACACCAACATTGTTTTATGGCTGTAAAGTGTGGGTTTATCAGGAAAAACACAAGAGGAAGATGAATGTGGTTGGAATAGGAATCCAAGAAATGTATGTGGGAAAAACCCTTATTTACAGTCAGTAATGAATGGGCGCTGAAGGAGTGCGGAATCCAATAGGTCAATGTGAGAGAAGCGTCTTACGTTAGATTGGGTACGTTGAGAGAATGAGTGTGGTTCAAGTAACGAAGAAAATATATTAAGGTATAGTGTGTATATCCAAAGGAAGAGGTAGGCCATGTAAGACGTGGCTAGATATTGTAGACGAATGTAAGAAAATAAGAGTTTTATGAAAAAAAGAGCATGCATGATTCGGTGTATGGATGTTGCTGAAGGGAGTATGAAAGGGTAGGTAAGAATGAGAGAGTTAAGGAGTATTGACTAATTACGAAGTGTTTTTATAGTTTTTTGTAACCATATGCACAGTTACTTGCCTACCCGTAAGGCAACGACGTGATCAAGTAGGCATGTACTATAATATAGCTTGTTGCCACAACCACAAACAAAAAAGTAATACATTCTTTAAATTGAGAAATGACACTTCGACACAGGAACTGAAACATGGACCTTTGGCTCAGTACGCCAATGCAAAATATTCAGGGTTCAATTCGCGTGTCCAGGTTTCATTTTTCAATTTAAATAATATGATATTCAGATAAGGCTATAAACGTAATTAGGTATCGAATATAATATCTTTGCTATTTAATCCATCATTTAAAAGCTTAATGGTTTTATTAATATATTTTGTTCTTTTAATCAGTTAATAAAATGCCACTTATACAGAAATCCTTAGATAAGTATTACTAGACTTGTTTGATGACACTTTTATTTTATTAATAATAGTGTATTGGTAAGAACATAGTAATTATTTCTGAATAGATTGACATTAGGGGCCATACATGTATTTCGTAACGCACTTGGTGGAGAGGGGTTATCACCATAGTATTACTGTTACACCCTCTCTACGACTCGTTATTACCCCGACCATTATAAGGTAATAAAGGGAGAGGATATAAACTACATATACAAAAAATGGAATCTGTAAAAATACGTAAATTCAACAAAGAG
>CABFOW010000250.1:66473-116526 GCA_902141385.1 Timema californicum
GGGGGGGGGGGGGGAGTGAGTGGGTGATTGTGTATATATGTGTGGGTTCGTAATTGACATTCTTCTGGGTTTTTAAAGGTTTTTATTAGTACTACTATTTATTTTATAAATGTGATGTTGATACTTGAGATAGTGATATATGGATGAAATAACTTAAAAGGATATTCGGAAGCTTGTGACAAAACGAAGTGTTGTAGAGGAATAACCAATGGCATATCTGACTCCTAGGTGGTCCCTACATGGTTTCCTAACCCAAGTACCCTGGGCTCGAGTGGTAGCACTCTTCTAAAAATACTGATGAACCGGCGTCTTAGCCCACGTAGTCCCGAATTGGGCAGAGTAACCCTTAGACTGCGATTTTTTTTAGTAAGCCACGATGGCTATATCCCCTAAACTTTATCCTGTCCTCTGCCCTGGCTTATGACTAAGAAATGCTGACAATATTTATGTGGACAGATCCTCTATTCTATTTTGTTTACAGGCTAATCACAACAATATGCAACACTTGTTTTGTCATTCGCAATCCATAACACACATTATTATGCAAACACGCCTTACTGTATAAAACAAGGCTCATACGAAAATTACATGAGATAAAGGTATTTTTTTATAGTTGAAACTGGAAGCATTATGTAACTTAAGGGGGTAAGGGAGTTTGCCAAAGCGTTACGGAGCGTGATATGGCGGAGGGGGTCACAAAAAGACCTAACATTGATTTAAGTAATACATGTATGGCGCCTTAGTCGCTTTCAGACAATTTGCATAGAATAATACCTTTTGCTAGCTTTCAAATACCACCCTTTCTTTTCTAGAATCTCCTGAATGCCCTATGGTTGAGATACAGGGAATACATCTTTTATGTATCTATCTATAATCTTTAGAAAATATATCTAAGATATTTATTACCTGTAGCGCTATTACATCAATCACTGCCGGTTCCAAATAACGTTATTGGTAATTTTGTTGGGTCATATGTCAAGTTGGCATAGAAATGAATAAAAACAAACATGCTGCTGTTGACGTGATATAAAAAGCCAAGTAAAGGAAACAGTAAAGGTGTCGCAAAGTTTTTAATAATCACCGCTTTGAATTGTTTGCGTACTCTTATTTATATCATGACAGTCATGGTTTTGTTTATAATGTTTTGCATCATATTATGTAATTGAAGTATTTTAAATTAAGAATTTATATGTGATTTATACTTTGTTAAGGACGAATATTTGCTGTTAAACATAAAATACTTTCATTTTTTTTAAAAATAAAAATTAACTTAGAAAAAAACTTACTTCAAAATGAAAACTAGATTCAGTACATATGATTTGATCTGCAGTGTCACCGAGCTACAAAAGTAAGTTTTGAAAAGATTACAAACTGTTTTAAATACATCACTTTTCTAGATGGCCTACTTTATCTTTTAGTGCTTTATTTAGGTACAGTAGCCCCATGGCTTCTTTTGTTCTGACTGACAGCTCACAGCTGACAGCTAAAAGCTTTGAAAAGTTACCAGACCAAATTATGTATCCCTACGCCGAACCATATGATCTGCAAAAACATGTGCTTAGCATCTGTCACTTCTGACGGTCTTTTAATGACCATTTCTTTACACAATGTAGGCAGGGTTCCTACGCGTCTTGGAAAATCTGGAATTTTAAAATGTTTCTTCCAAGCCTGGAAATGTTATGAAAGCTCACATTTTTCTGATCTTTTCCTGGAATTTTTATAGGTTGTCCTGGAAATTCCACTGTCCATTTTTTTTAAATACATTACCCTATATATACATAATCATGCCATTTCCTTACGGGTTAGGCAGGAAACTATGAATATAGATCAAAAAACAACTTCATACTTAATTCATTCTCACTATCTCCACACTTCCATATTTTTGCATACTTCCTTCGCTTCATTAACATCCATACACTGAGTCATACACACTCTCTTATTCTTAAAACTCTTAATGATTCTCTTTTTCACACATTCGTTTACAACATTCAGCCACCTTGCTATTGTGTTTTGATTGACAAACTCACGCTTCACATCCATAAAACAATGTTGGTATGAACACACGTTTATATACTGCTATCTTTGACTCATACATTCAATTACTTTCTGATATACACCCACCTGTCTGTAAATTTCTCGATCTAGGGCTATCCTTCTACATTTACAGAACATTCTGCACAGATAAACAAGATCCTTTTGTTCTAACAGTTTTCCATTTATACTAAGTTGACAATCATTTCCTGATCTGTCCTTATCAAAAACCATGACCATAGTTTTAGAGACATTTATACGAAGATCCATTCTGTTTGTTGCCATGCTCACAATTTAATGCATTCACTTTCCTTCTCAGCCATTGATATGGAATTATCTACATATAACACCACTCTCACATTCACATTGTCAGATTGTACACGAACTGCATGCTTACAAGTATCCCCCATACATTTATCCATAAAAACATTACACAACTATGGAAATATAACACAATCTTGCCTAACACCTTGTTCAATGTCAAACCATTCGCTCAAAGCTCCATCCACCCTAACACATGCTTTATTTTCCATCATTCACCGTCTTAATTGCATATTTACTAACCATGCATCAACACCATACTCTAAGAACATTCCATAACATATCGGTACTCCTATTGACCCGATTGTACGCTTTTTTTAAATATTACAGTAAATTATTATTGTAAAAATTAGATAATTTTAATTATATTTCTACCCAAGAAATAAAAAAACTAAAACATAATTAATCTAACGACTATTTGCAAGTGATTTAATTATTTATTTGTGATATTTAACACACACGACACTTTCTAAACTGATTGATTATATACTAAACGCTACTTATAAACTAACTTATATCTAGAACAGACACAACATCCATCCCCTGACCTTTAAACTCATCACTAAAAGGGGAATTCCACATTTCACATATGATTATTTGCAAGTAAGGCTATGTTATGTTTTAATTATTAAAAACATAACAAAAGGTGTGGAAAGGTACAGGCTTAGGGGAGTTGGGAGCCTGCATTAAAATATATAAATATATATTTATTTTTAATAAAAGATGTGTATTTTGCCAAGATTAGGCTACTTGTACATGTCCTGGAGTAATTGTAGAAAATCCTTGAAAAGTCCTAGAAATGTTCTGGAAAAAATTTCATGATTTTGTGTAGGAACCCTGTGTAGGCCTACAACATGTCAACTTATCATAAAAATGACTAGACTCTAAAAAAAATTATATAAGCCTACCAATCCAAGCTTTTATTAACATTTAATTTTCTCACTAAAGTTATGTTAGCTTAGGTTGGGCTAGTTTGTAATTCATAATATTCAAACAAATTATTTTATATGAACTAGGCTTATAGGCTAGTTATTAAATAAAATAGGTCTATGTTAACAAGTTTAAAAAAGTAAAATAATGGTTTATATTTTATAAAATACAAGCTAACTCAACCCAACCTAACCTTCCATGCCTGAGAAAATTAAATATTAGGTAGTAAACGCTGGAATGGATGTAACTTATACATTTAGCTAGGTGGGCATTCATGTGGTTTTGGAGGTTGAAGTGTTTCAGGGAATGTTGGGGAATATGGCCGAATTATACTCTGTGGAATAGGTGAGTTAAGTTATTATTTTCTAAATTTGGACACATTGTGTTATTATTTTAAAGTCTTCCCCTTTTATTTGTGAAATGTGTTAGTAATTTCTTGTAATAGGCTAATGTTATGTTTGTTAAAATATTTTTTTGAAAAATAAATGGTAAATGTGTATTAGATTTAATGGCTGTTATGTTAGAACCTGATAACACGTGACTCAATTTCTTTTAGTTACAACATTTTGTACACGAGCTTGGGTTGATTGCACAAATGCCCAAATACTCTTATTCATATGGCAGTCTTATTACATTATAATACTAGGCCTATAACCGACTAACAATGCAACAATCCTCTTCAGCTGCAGTATGGTCTAAGACGCTACTCTTGCATTAGACTAGACTGCCGATGATGGGGAGATATTGGCTCAGTCCTGGTTGAGTATAATTTTTCCTAAATGGTTTCCCATTCTCTCTCCATGCAAATGCGGGTACACCTCCTTTAAATTCAATCTTTCTCATCCATAACTCATTAGCTTAACTAGTACATAAATGTAAAACCTAGATGATTAGTAAGATGCGGTGTTTAAAAAATCAACATAAAAGATGGTTTTCATTGTTTAGGTTTATTCTAAGTTTTAACTTTCATCTGACCCGCCTCGGTGGCGTAGTTGGCTAACGCGCTAGTCGTGTTGAGCCCGACTGCCGAGGACGGGTGATTGAGGATTCGAATCTCGGTCAGGTGAACTGGGGGTGGTTTTTCCTAAATGGTTTTCCACTCTCCCTCCATGCAAATTCGGGTTCACTTCCTCTAATTCAGCCTTCCCAATTCCTAATCCATTAGTGTAATTAGTACTTAAAGCGTATAACCTGAACGGGTAGTAAGACGCGGTGCTAAATAATAATAATAATAATTTTCATCTGAAATACTTGTGTTCAAACCCATTAAATAGGCTTGTAAATATTGTTTTCTTCCAAATTTAGCATAAAACAATAAAAAAAAGTGGATGACTTAATAAAACTTTGATCAAACCTTGGGAATATTTTGTACGCATGCATTTAAGCTTCCTTTTGAATAAAAACCAAAACTTTAAAACCCCTTGTATATTATACCGATTATTGAAAAAGATAGAGTAGACCCTACGGATTTATAAACTCCATCTTTTTTTCACAAACTTAATATAAACCTACATATGATAAGGCTAATTAATTTTGTCCTCTTCCTAGATTAATCGGCATGCGGGTTGCACAAGTCTATGACATAGATCATAAGACATACCTTATTAAACTTCAAAGAACTGAAGAGAAAGCTATTCTTTTGCTAGAATCTGGGAATCGCATCCACACAACTGCGTTTGAGTGGCCAAAGAATGTTGCTCCTTCTGGATTCAGCATGAAGGTGAGTTTATATTATTCTATACTTAGCAAAGGTGACGTTCAAGTATTAAGTAAGCACCTAAAGGCAGGGGGTAAGGGGTTTCAGAACAATGCTTAGGTAAGGCAGAGAAAGACGGGCAAAATTTAGGGAGGGCGCATTGCAAGCTGCTTGGACTTTGGGCAGCAATGAATGTGCTGAGTGGCTAAACGAGGAAGATGGGGAGAAGCCTATACAAGTAAGCCAAAGCTTGCGTGACCTAGTCCTCCCATATAGAAACATATTAATTGAAAGTGTTGAGAAGTGGATTCAAGGGCCTTGGTCATTGGATTAAATGGAGTTTAAGCCTTAGGTTTTTTTATAAATATATTATTCATATATTTGCTAATAATATTTTTTGTATAATTTCAATTAAAAGTAAACTAAAATTTTTAACTTTTGTTTTAATACTACCTGATCAATAAATTTAAATTAATTGTATAACAGTGTTTATTGTCAATTATTTCGCAATATAAGTTTAAAACACCTTTATGTTAATAATAACTGTACCAGAAATGTATAAATTACATATGTTTTTAGTTTTTTTTATCATCGCGTTTTACTACCTGTTCAGTCTATAGGCAAAATTGATTGAAAAAAAGAATGTATTTTTTCCTGTGAACAAATTAAAAAAAGTTGATAAATCTTAAGTAAGCAAGAGGGGGACATTTGCTTAGTTTTGCTTACAAGGGAGTGAGGAGGGGTTAAAAATGTTCAAGAATGTGCTCATGTAATATTTGAATGCTCTCAAATTATAAATGGCAAAGAGTGAAATAATAAGAGAAAACCATAATTACAAATTATGAATAATTTTAAAGTAAAATATAATATTCATATATTCGCTAATAATATTTTTTGTATAATTTCAATTAAAAGTAAACTAAAATTTTTTACTTTTGTTTTAATACTACCTGATCAATAAATTTAAATTCATTGTATAACAGTGTTAATTGTCAATTATTTCGCAATATTAGTTTAAAACACCTTTATGTTAATAATAACTATACCAGAAATTTATAAATTATACATGTTTTTAGTTTTTTTTATCATCACGTTTTACTACCTGTTCAGTATATAGGCAAAATTGATTGAAAAAAAGAATGTCTTTTTTCCTGTGAACAGATTAAAAAAAGTTGATAAATCTTAAGTAAGCAAGAGGGGAACATTTGCTTGGTTTTGCTTACAAGGAGGTGAGGAGGGTTTAAAAATGTTCAAAAATGTGCTCACATAATACTTGAATGCTCTCAAATTATAAATGGCAAAGAGTGAAATAATAAGAGAAAACCATAATTACAA
Source organism: Timema californicum (assembly GCA_902141385.1). NCBI lineage: Eukaryota > Metazoa > Arthropoda > Insecta > Phasmatodea > Timematidae > Timema > Timema californicum. The sequence goes on from CABFOW010000250.1 coordinate 72,787, forward strand.
ATTATGAATAATTTTAAAGTTGTGTCCACACACTAGCTATAATATTGGTTTATTTAGGTTTTGTGACTTTTTTTAACTAACTGCTCAGTTTAATTGAACTTTAAATTCATTCGGGGATGTAGGGAGAATGAGAAAAGGTCAGTGTTTTTGAAGTTTTTATATCAAAACTTTTTTTAAGTCAAAAATAATAAAAATATCTCTCCAGTTTAAACATAGAGTTTAATCTTCTTCAGATGGTGACCTCAACAGTTATTGAACCTCTCTCATGGGTATAGTGGCATTAGATGAGAAAATCTATAATAAAGAGAAAAAGTTAGGCCTTATCATTAAATTCTAGGACACCTTTGACAGATATTCAAGAAGTGTTGATATCATCGTGGGAAGGAACTTAAACGCTTTGTTTGTAATGAAGCAATATTTTATTTATTTTGGCAAAAAAAATGTTTTGTCAAAAAAACTGCAAAAACATTAGCTTTTTCTCACGTTACCAACATCCCCACCTTGAAATGGCCAAATTTGACTCACACGTCTAATTTTCTTCGATTAAACTAAAATATTAATAATGTTCAAGAAAATTGTAATTTCACTGTAGTTTTGTAATAATATGGTCATACATATTTTGAAACAACTAGGGCTATGTGTGTTATGCACTGGCAGTCAACATGCTCAGCTGGAAATTATTCTCAATTTTGACCAAATAGATTGAAACTAAATCTCAAACCCTGGACGGTGTTTTTTTCCCCACATAAGTAGCCTAACCCCCGTTCTTCACACTAATGCCATTGTGTGTATTTTAGTTATGGCCTAGGCTACCAACTTCATTAGTCATTAATAATGGGCCACAGTGTTAGACATATCAACACTGTAAATAAAAAGTCAATCCACTTTTATCTTTAATATATTTATATCGATATCAATCTTAAGTTACTGAGTTAGGCTTTATTTACAGATGCGAAAACACTTGAAAAACAAGCGACTTGAAAGTATGAGGCAGCTGGGTATGGACCGAATTGTCGACCTCCAGTTTGGATCCGGTGAAGTTGCATATCACATAATCTTAGAATTGTATGATCGTGGGAATATAATTCTCACAGACTGTGATTTGACCATTATCAACATTCTCCGACCCCACACAGAAGGAGAGTTAGTAAGGTATGGAGGTAACCTTATATTATGCTAAATGAATAACTATAGAAGGGCTAACCTAATATGTAGTCACATGGTCAAACACAAGGGTTAACAACCTTTTATTGGGTCCTATGGGCTTAAAAAAAAATTTGGTGTGTCTTTTTGGAAAAATTATCAAGCAAAAAATGTCAATCTTTTATGTATGATAAAGTAATTAGTTATTAGCCATTTTTATGAACACAATTTGTTTGTTTGCTAAATATTGTTCGAACCAGATATAATCGACCTGCGAGCCATAGGTGTCTGACCGCTGGTCTAATGTATCATTCTCTCATTAAACTGGATTGTCAGTAATGAGGAAATCAAGGTTTGGTTGCTGGTTGGGTGTGTTTAGGGTGCTTTTTCATAAATAGTTATCTTGTAAATGTGAGGTATGCCAGGCCTCCACCGTGGTTTGGATTCCACGTTAAACTGTAGGTCCTCCATTTCATCTCACAATCACCCTACCATTAACACATTAGCGTAAGTGCGTATAACCCGAATGGGTAGTAAGACGCGGTTTCAATAATAATAATAATAATAATATAGTTTTTCACTATCTCTACATGCCAATGCTGGTACATTTTATATAAATTCTAGCTCCCTCATCTCAAACACGGCATAATTAATATGTATACGTACAATATGAATGGTTAGTGATATAGTGAAAGAAAATGTATACCTAGTTGGATTTTGGTAGGAAGAATTATTGTGTTCGACAATAATAATGTTTTACTGTGTATTGGTACTAATTAGTGTTATTTTATAGATAAGAGTGATAATATAAAAGTGACGGCTGCAAGCTTACAAAACTTGACATATATATGAATAAATGGATCAAGTAACTTTTCAAACTGTCAGATTAGGTTATTCCTATTAAAATTGGATTGTAAAAAAAGGGTTTTGCAGATCATTTTTGGGGTAATATATGGTTAAAAGTAGTAAGGATAGCTGGAACACTTACATGGGTAGGCTGGAATACAAATGGTCGAGATGAAACACTAACGGAAACAAAAACGCATTTAAGAAACTAGCGTTCTCTACCATAGGCTGCTACTAGGCTACAGCTTTATTTTATAACCTGTGTTGGGGTATTGAAAGCTAATTTTTTAAATATATTTTTGGTGTATGCCTGTGTTTTATCTGAGAAACAATTTTCTATTCTAGAATTACACAGGTAAATCTGCTGGTTATTTGTCCCATTTTTAATCATGAGCCAACCCACTGTTATATTCTAAATAACCTTTTGGTAAAATCTGTATTGTACTAGGTAACTCATATTCCATATTTAATTAATGGTAAAATTGTAGGGTTTTTTCACATTAAAATTTACTAGGCTTAAGTTTTATACTTTTATTTTGGTTGCAATGCAGATTGGTAGTATTTGCTAGTGCTCAAAGTTCCTGGATACAAATCCAGAGGTCCCAGGTTTGATCTCCGGCGCTCCCAAAGCTTTTCTGCAGAGCAATGGATCTGGAACGGGGGGAAACTCAGTCTTGTGAGGAAATAAGTAGTTTTTGAATTAAAAAGTAGCTTCTTTGGTCTATAAAACAAAGATTAACGGTCTATTAAACTGATATTAATGGCCTGAGGGTTGTGCTGACCAAATGACACCTTTTATTTGCAATTATTAGCACCATAAGCTCTAATGGTAGCTGCTTGATCGGTATAGATTGATCATGGGCTCAATTTTTAAAAATTATTTAGATAACATATATAACATAGTAAAATTGAACAATTAATTGAAATATTTTATTTAGTCAAAGTTCAGTCTTTCAGGGAAACTATTGTATATATTTAGTATATTTCTAATTTGGTCCTTCTTTAACTTTTACTAAGGTTTGCAGTTCGAGAGAAATACCCTGTAGGTAGAGCCCACGAACAATCGGGTGCCCCATCCGAAGAGAAACTTAAGGATATACTTTCTTCGGCCAAAGTAGGGGAAGGATTGAAGAAAATATTGAATCCACATTTAGGTGAGATAACTTTAAATCAATAGCTGGAGATGTTCCAAATCACTGGCTTTGCCATAACTCAATAGAATTATCTAGAATTGGCTTGAAGCTACTATTTTACTAATCCAAATCTCGAATTAGAATCTTGGGAAAAATTATGAGCATAAGAAGAATAAGTTATGGTTGAAAATACAAATAGGAACTTAATGTTAACATTATTTCTTATAATCAATTCGTTATAACATTCATACATTCAGTTAAGTGTTAAATTACTGATCTGGGGCCTTGTTGTTAAGCTCATCCTATAATTGTAACTGGTTCTGAACCACCATTAAGTAGTATTAGAGCTCTAAATCAAATTTTACTTGAAAAATTGAAAAAAACAAAAAAATTCTAAGGATTTGAGTCTTGAATTTGAAATTTTCTTGAATCTTGAATATCCTTAAGGATGTGAGCATTCGAGGGTAGCATCCCTAGAAATAATTTAGGGCTCCCAAAGCAGGCCCACCATGGTAAATTGGTATTGAAACTACATACCTCGTGATTCAATTTGAGGCTAGTCTCAATAAAACAGTGACTCACTTCGGTAGCTGCGTGGTCTAATTTACTACTCTTGCAGTAGACTAGACTGGCGCTAATGGGGAGATTAAGTTTAGAATCTCGGTCGAGTATACTAAGGGTGGTTTTCCAAAATGTTTTTCCACTCTCCTTTCATCCGAATGTGAGTACACTTTCTCTAAATATAACCTTCTTAATCCCTAAAACCATTAGCATATTTAGTACATAGATGTCTAACCCAAATGGGTAGTAATACACAGTGCTAAAAAAACAACGCAGTTTTCTTTGCATAGGGATATAATAAGCCTGATTCACACATTCACACCATGCCATTATTTGTGAGCAGATTTGTGGAACCTTATTCAAAATAATAACCTCTGTTTCCAGAATATGGTCCGGCTATTATTGATCATGTTTTGCTGCAAGCTGGCTTCCCATCCAACTGTAAGTTAGGTAAAGGCTTCAGCCTTTCAGAAGATTTGCCTAAACTCTGTGCGGCTCTAGATGAAGCGGAGCAGTTAATGATCCAAGCTGCCCAACAAGCATCCAAGGTTAAGAGAGACGAGGAAATGTGTGGTATTTTCTTAAACTCATTTTAGCTTCAACTTACCTTGTGTTAAATTCACCTCACACTAAAGAGTTAGATACTTTGTGCAGTCATTGTTAGATGCATTTTGCGCTCAGTGTTAGATTCTCTATGCACTCTGCGTTAGATACTCTGTGAACTCAAGTGTTAGATTCTTTGTGCACTCAATGTTAGATGCACTGTATGCTTATGACAAAGTTTGAAGTACACTACTTCTGTGTATATGTATACTATTATATTATTCAGCACTATTAGCTCAAATATAAATCATTTATAGTTGGAAGGGTGGTAGGTAACAACTAGCAGTTCTTAGGTTCTTTATTGTAAACATTGACTGACAGTACCTAATGTCAAACTCGCTTCAGTGGCCGCATGGTCTAAGGCGCTACTCTCACAATATACTAGACTGCTTATCACACAGAGATCATGGTTCAATGATTCTGGTTGGATGTACTGAGGGTGATTTTTAATACGGTTTCCCACTCTCCTGCCACACAAAAGTGGGTACATTTCCTATAAATTAAACCTTCACCCTCCTTAACCCATAAGCGTATAAGTCGAATGGATAGTAAAGATGCGGTGTTAAAAAAGGAAAATGCTATGAAACTTTTCTATTAATACACCCCTGAGGATTACTGTACAAGTGGTGTTTTCATAACTTATTGAAAGAACAAAGTATGTTAAAAATTAATGTTTTTGTTTTGAGGTTATGGCAACAAGAAATATTTGAGTAAATGAAATAATAAATTCAAAAGTTTTATATTCACACTTGTATCTTGTTATATCTTGCCACAAAAAAAAAGTTATTTATAACTTGGAGAAAGATCCATACAAAATATTAGTTTCAATATAAAACGTTTCTATTTTATAAACAACACACTCGAAGACCATTTATAACGTCATCGACCGACCTTGTTTCAACCTGAATTTATAAATTGAATTTAGCATTTTATAAACTATTGTTTGAAAAGCATTTTTAATTGAATCACAGAGAAGAAACATCCAAATGGTTATTTTCACACGTTTGTGTTTCAATAATGTAAAAACTGTTGAAAGATTTTTTTAAATAAATTGTTTGTTGTGAAAATTTTGATTGTAAAATGTGACCAATAACTCGACATATGATTTGGTGAATGGATATATGGTAACTTTTCCTAGACCTGCTTAGGCTTAAGGCCTCACTTTTGCAATAGACTAGACCACCAATTACAGGGATACTGGAGTTCGAATCCTGGTCGAGTGTACCGAGGGGAGGTTTTTCCTAAATGGTTTTCCATTCTTCCTCCATGTAAATGTGGATAACATTTCATCCTTATTTCTCCCTAATTCATCAGCATAATTAGTACAAATGCATATAACTGAACAGTGAACACATAAAGACATCGTGGTGCTACTCTTTCAACCATGGCTGGCCCTATTGTCATATTTCCTTTAACATATTTTTGCCACATTTCTAACACAGTAGTGTAATTAGTTCATTTACGTACAACCCAAAAGGGTAGTGAGACGCGGTGACAAAAAAAAGAGACCAAAACATGTTCCTTTTTTTTTATCTTTGGAAACCCCCAGAGTTTAATATCATGATCATATACTTTTTCTTCTTTTTAGCATTGCGTTTTACTACCCGTTCAAGTTATGTAAATTCTCAATCGCTCTTTCAATAACACAGTTAATAAATTGAGCCCAACAAATATTGATATGTGCTAATGGAATTTATTCTAATTTGGAAGACAATTCTTGACCATGATGTGATCTCTTATATTCTCTCTTTATTCAAAGGTATGTTATGTGCATTAAAAAAATCACATTCTTAATCATGTTTCCTTGTATTTTGTATTTGATAGCTTAATATGTTAATAGTCCACACTTCGTAGCTAAAATATCTTAATATTTAGTGAAAACAATTGACCGCCAAGAGATTTTTTTGTAATTTTTCAGGGGTATATTATCCAGAAGAGAGAGAAGCGCCCACTTCAAGACGGGACAGAGGAAGATCTTTTCTCTAACCAAGAATTCCACCCCATGGTGTTCCTACAGCACTGCAACCAGCCGTATAAGGAGTTTGACAGTTTTGACATGGCAGTGGATGAGTTCTTTTCCAATTTGGAGGGCCAAAAAATTGACATGAAGACGTTACAACAGGTAAAGCTGGTTTATGATAGCTTTGGAGTTTCTCAAAGAATGAAAAATTGCTTAAAGTGGTTCCTTTGAAGAAAACTTTATTTCATTTCTAACTCCCTCTTTTTTCCTTCCATTTCTTTGTTTAGGAAGTTGTGTTTTGTGTTTCATGCTCCTTCCTGATAAATTTTTATAGAATAAAATCTTAGTCGACATATTTAGTGGTAATGATCAATTTTCTTCAAACGAGAGTCATCACATTTGTCTATTGGCAGCACTTTAAAGTGTAAACTATGTTTCCATTTTCATAGTAAAAGCCATATTGTGTTAGTTCCTTTTATATGTTCTTTTCCCTTGACCTGTGTCTGTGTACGGTTCCTGTAACTCCTCTAAGAGTTTTGTAATAGAAGAGAGTCATTTTTCCCAGCTTCACTGGCGCTGTGTGGCAACCCGCTGTGCAGTCTCTTGTATGTGCACGACTGGTTGCACATGGCGTTTTCATTTGAGACAGAGGGTTCGACTCATCCTATGGCGAGACGGGACTAGCTACTGGGTTCTCGAACAGGAAGGCCTTGTTTTCCTCTCTTAGAATCATGGGTGGGTCGACAATGGACATAGACCAAAAGAGTGGCGCTTTTTGTGCTGGACTTGTGATATTTTGATCTGTTTCTATTCACTTTGATGTAACCAAGTGTTTATTCGTAAAATATCTTTGCATTTGTGTGCCATTTAATGTGGTGCTGATATTTGGCGATTATATTAAATCTTTTGGAGTGCGTGCATGGGATTAACAATGGGCCTGCATCTTCTTTAATTTGATGATTGGTTGTACCCAGATCAACCAGAACATTCAGAAAATTAATGAAAAAGTTAAATAAAACCAGCTTGAAACTTATTGGAATCAGAATTAAATTATTTACTGCCCCCAACCAACTTACAGTTCTAAGATCCTAGTGGCAGGTGTGACAAGTTCAGTGTCTAGGACCCTCTTTACAAATAGTATGGATGTCAACGTGTGGCCCTTGGCTAGAAGAATGTCCATATTTAGTGAGGGGAACGAGCTGCAGAAGGTAGCACACAGGAGGGTAAGGTGATAATGCAGAGTTTTTTTCCTGTGGCTTCTTTCATATATAACATAATTAAAACAGTTCATTACTACTTCACATTGGGAATATGTTTTCTTAATTTTTTTAAAAAAAAAGTAAATTTACTCTACCCTTAAAAAGTGACAAAACATACCAAACTCTTTATTTCGTAAGTGTTTTTATATGGTAGAATATGCAGGAAAGAGGGATACGAACAAGTAAAAGGAACAGACAAAAATCTCGTCTCTACCCTCTCTTTCGCCATCTAAGCCATGTGCAAAACCACTGAAACGCTTAAAAATCAGCAACTTTAGCATTACACAAAAACCAAGGATGAATTGATGAATTAATGAATTTAAAACAATGAATCTATGTGAATTTTGGATAAATTACCCCAACATTTGCCCAAAAATAGTTATGCAATCATTTCATACAATTGTACCCTTTTCTTTTACATATACCTTTGTGATTCTGAATTTTCAATTCTGGCTCTTATAAAAACTAAACAGCCTTGTCGACTTGAAGTGGAAAATGATTAGCAATGATGGAAACAAAACAGTGCCAACCATCACACTAATTTTAATTTATTTTTTTTGCGGTGGTATTATTGAGCTGCCAGTGTTATATTGATTTTAGTATAGAATAAAGAAGTAACCAAAAATAAAAATATTTTAAGATCTGCTTTTATGATCATTAAAAAAATTGCGGGGGGTGGGTGGATGGGAATTTGATGATCTACCAGATGAAAAGGGTTGAGAACCACTAGGTTTCACATTAAAGCACATTCGACTAGGCCCACCACTTAAGATTAATATTCTTTTTCAAAATTTCACATTTCAATTTGAATTTGAATTAGTTTTTTAACACTACTTATTGGTTGTTCAATATTTACAACATTATTGTGTGACAAATTAAACTACCGAATATATTAATGCTATAATGAATGAATTTTAACAATAAATTTAAATATTAGTTACCATATATATTTTTTATTACTATACTATATTTTAATATGTTTTTATGCTAATTTTTTTTCTCTTTCAAGATTTTGAATTCAATATTCTTTGGTATAATGAAGTCTCAAATTTGAGATATGGTTACTTAAAATAATGTATTCAACTCAACTTTCTACACAATATTACATTGCAGTAAGTAAAATAAAATTTATACATCTTACAGGAACGTGAAGCAATGAAAAAACTAGCAAACGTAAGGAAGGACCACGACCTACGGCTGGTGGCGTTGGAACGCACTCAAGAGTCAGACAAACAAAAGGCTGAACTGATTACGCGCAACCAACAGTTGGTAGACAATGCCGTACTGGCTGTGAGGAGTGCGTTGGCCAATCAAATGGCTTGGTCCGACATTCAGAATCTTGTGAAAGAGGCGCAGGAGAGGGGGGACCCAGTTGCCTCTTGTATCAAGGGCCTTAAGCTAGAGGTCAACCATGTCACACTCATGCTCACGTATGTTACATAGTTAATATTATAAACTGAGTTATTTATTTTTAGAGATTGGTTGTATTTACTATTATACAACTCTAAGTCTTCATTTTAACTACAAATCTCAAAAATTTGAAATCTTAGGAAAAAAACAAGACAAATATAAGAGGTTTTATTTATGTTTCTAATTATTAATTTGCTATAAAGAATAAAATAGTATGCTAATTAAATGTTTATTTTTTTTGTTATAATTCATTCAGTTAAGTAGTAAATTAATGATCTTGAATTTTGGTTGAAAGTTTTCCTATAATTGTGTGCGGATGATCTTTCAACAAGCTAAATAAAAGCTCTAAATAAATTTCGACTCTGAATTTCAATAAAAAATCTTCAATTCTCAAATATCCCGAGGAATTTGAGGATTCGAATGGCCCATCCCTAGTAGTTTTATCAAAATGTGATAGCAATGTTAGTTTTTTTTTTCTTTTATGCACTGCTTCTAACTACTATGCGCTATCTGCATATTTATACTAAAGGGATAGGGAATGCAGAATGTTGTATTGAGAGGAAATGCAACCAAATCTATGTGGAGCTAGAGTGGGAAACCATTGAGGGGGGGAAAAAACATTTCAGTATACCCGGCGGGTTAATTTGTTCTAATTTATTTTTTATCACCGCGTCTTAATACCTGTTCAGGTTGGATGCATATATGATAATTACTCTACTGGAGTAGTGATGATGAAGGAAGCGTTTTAGAGGTATCCAACCTTCTAGGGGTGTGCGAAGTCCACTTTTTTGGTTCAAAATTAAATAGAGTTGAACCCTGAAATATATTCTTGAAGCAGAATTGAAGTTCGAATATTTTTCTATTTAATTTTGAGTAAAAATATTATGTTGACATTGAGGATATTTTTCTAACATCAAACTAAATATTACATTTATTTTTTCTTAACAATAATACTTGTAGCTTATTGCCAACATATAAATGTTATATTCGCTTTTAAAACAATGTGTACAGCCTAAGTGAGTAGTAAATAAATATGCATTTGCTTTAATATAATTGGATTAGCCCAGCATGATGTTTTACTAACCTTTCACACATAAGATACAAATTAACAAAACACAAGAGTTAATTTACAAATCAACAAAGAAACTTTTAATTTTATAAATCCATTTAAATCTTGACATGTGAATTACTAAACAAAATATGATTCTGATTTTGAAAGTGCCTATAGCTAATCTCGAAAATAATATGACCTTCATGACAATAATTTCATTCATAAATTAACTCTTCATGAAATATGTATAAAATAACCAATTTCTCGCATATTTAATTTAATTTTATTTTTAATAAAATAACTATGATTTTTTCTAAATTAACAGCAATTTTTGTTTATAAGTACTTACTATTTGCGTATGTCTTTTAAAAATAATGTAAGGAATGTCATGTTCCTCGTACATGCACTCAACTATCAACTCTGTTGCTAGCCTACGCATTAACAGGAGTTTGAATTGAACATACTGATTCATGAAATAAATAACTGAAATGGATGCATGTGTGAATTTTAAAATATTTAAAAAAATTTCAATATTAAAGAAATACTTTTTAAAGTTTAACTAAACACACTAAAAAAAACCACTTTTATTATTTATTTTAACCTACACTTTCAAGAGGAATAAATTCATCTTTGTTTGGTAGCAATCAATGTCTGTAGTCAAGGCAGTTAGAGGTTTAATGTTATGGCTGTCTTGACATTTAGTGTGTTAAGGAAATTTTCCAAGTTTCACCAAGAAAATAAAGCAAACTTGTTCTAAAACTCAAAACGATAAAAATATATTTTATTTCTTGAGGTTAATTGAGCTCACTTTCATTGATGTAAAATAAAAGTCTAATTTAATCATTCAAATAGCAGATGATTCTTTGAATAGCTCGGCTGAACCCAAACATGGGTTCGAATCGAATATGAAATACAGTGTGATTCGATTCGGCTTTGAATTTTTTGACGCTTTGCACACTCCTGCTACCCACATTTTGTGTGGGAGGGGAGTGGGAAATTGGAAAAGCCACCCTCAATAGACCCGACTGGAATTCAAACCTTGTTCTCTCAATCTTCAGTAGGCCAGTATATCACAAGAGTGACACCTTAGACCATTCAGCCACTGAAGCAGGTGGTGGGTTAGTTAATGTATGTTGGATTAATTATATCTAATTATGTCATGTTGGGGAAATCAAACAAAAATAAAATAAGACATGAACTGTAGAATGAGAACTATGGAATGAGATATATAAGAAATGTATGAGGAAAAACTCATGTGGACAAAGCTAGTAATGAATGACTGATAAAGGAGTGGGTTTGAAAGGGAATCCAATAGGTCAATGTGAAAGAAGTGTCTTACGTTGGTTTGGATATGTTGAGTGAATGAGTGTGGATCGAGTGATGAAGAAAATATATAAAGGTAGAGTGTGTGGATCAAAAGGAAGGGGCAAGCCATGTGGAAGACGAATGTGTGAAAAAGAGAGACATTAAAAGAGTTTTAAGAATAAAATAGCATATAAGTTGTGTCTCATTGTGTGGATGTGTTTGAAGTGAAGGGAGTATGCTAGTATAAGGAATTGTGGTGAAGGTTAATGAGGATGGTTTAAGTATTGAGTTGTGTTTTGAGCTGTATGCACAGTTTCTTGCCTACCCCATAAGTAAACGGCGTGATTAGGTATATATGTGGCTGGGTGTGGCTTTTTTTCCCCTTAGGAATTTGGTTTAAAAATATCATTTGGTTCTTAAGTAAAAAAGTCTATCTTATATGATTTGTGACTCCACAGACCATTAAAACATCTGGCTTCGGCCGATACAAAGTCTTGGGAAGACTGCATGACTCAAATGACAGCTTAAATTGCATGTAGCATAGATTATAACGATTAATAGATACTAACATGGTAATTTATGACTCAATAATAGCATATTTATATTTTTCATTAATAGTCTAGAAAAGGTGAATTTTAATTCAACAAAATATTAGTTAAAGTTTGAAGGGAAAAAGGGTAGTTTCCAAACAACCCCTTGATCCCATGTGATTGGTATATTTAATCATCTCAACTAATGTGGTGACATGTACTTTTTTACAGAGATCCGTATGCTGAAGATGATTCCTCTGATGAAGATACAAACGTACAGGGGTTGAAACCCACCCTTATTGATATAGACCTCGATCTAACAGCATTTGCTAATGCTAGAAAGTAGGTTAAGTTTATCTGCCATTTGTTTTGTTTTTGGAGGATTAAAATACATTTTAAATGGTGTGACTCATCCTGCGGATGTCCGATGTCTTATCTCATATGATAGCATTTCTGCCTACTGAGCTAAGAGTACTAAGTTCGATTCCCACTATGGCTAAAAAATGTATCATTGCTAAAATGTGGGTTTCCCCCTTCACAATGATGAATTATTGGCCATGAGCTGGGTGTCGTGTCCGTAAGGTAGATAATACAGCTTAAACCAGATGTCACATTATGGTGCAGTTTCCTGTATTCCAATTATTAAGAAAATATAATTGAAACCAATGAAATAATTCTATTTTAAAAAAACTCCAAAACAAAATAAAAATAATTTAAAAAATTTTCAACTGATCCCAATTTGATGTGGTTAAGTGAAAAATGTAGACAGATACATTATTAACATTCACGGAACTTAGTTTAGTATTGTATCTAATTTCTTCGGTTAATTGGTTGTGGTTAACTCGGTAGTCTTGGGGTAAAGTGCTCGCCTCAGGACCCGATGTTTGTGGGTTCAAACACAGCAGGGGGTCAACGGATTTTTTTTTGAGCAATAAAAATCCATGGCACAGCTTCCTTTGGAGGGGTAGTAAGTCCGGTGTTCCCGTATCTATTGTGGCATATAAAAAGAAAGTTGGAAGGTATGTAAAAATACCATTCTTGGCAAAATTAGTATGCCCTTTTGCTCTCGCTCATAGAAATTCTCATCATATGCTTATATAATCGGTCAGTTCAGAAAGTGCACGCTGAATCCCTCAACTAAAAAAAATAATCTTGAGCTCGGCTCTTAAAAAGAAATGACAAACCAACATGGCTAATTTTGTTGTGAATACTAAATATGTGAAACTATCCCTACTGATTACTACAGTATTTATTCAACATTTTAAGTGATTGTGTTTTCAAAATTTATCATATTGATAGAAGTGAGTCTGTAATACACTCATCATTATTATTAGTTTCCTGTCTGTGCCTGGGTCAGTTTAGTTAAATTTTTTCCTTTACCACCATTTTTTCTCCTTTATTTGCATCTATTCTTTTCCTCTCATTCGCACAATTGTTGTTACCTGTTCCTTAAATCTCTTTCTTGGTCTCTCTCGCAGTCTTTTCTCTGCATATTTCATCTCTATCATTCTCCTTAGGATCCCTACCTTTTCCATACCATCTCACCCATGCTTCCTCTATTATCTCATGTATAATACCTCAACTCTCGCCCGAACATCTGCTTTTCTAGTTTTAGTTTTCCTGGTGCTCCTCAAAAAAATCTAATCCCCTGACCTCCACCTTTTTAATCTCTCTTGTATCCAAACTCTTAAGTTTATGCTGCACACGTTAACTATGGGTGCAAATCACATATTATATAAAACAATTCCTTACACTTAAGACACACTATTTTTTTCAATAGCATTTCTATTACACACCTGTAGAACATTTCCCACAGCTGCCTTCTTGTCATTATATATTATTTACTCCCGCACTTCGCCTATGAAAACTATATACATTTTCATACATTTTTACAAGGAAGAAAGTACATCAAAGAGGTTCAGGTGAATAAAAGCTTTTCATTCAATTTTGAGTTGTAGCACTCTATAATTACAGATATACACATAACACACACATATACATTCTCCCTTCTCCAGCACTTAAGCTCATTTGGTAGCACATCTGTTTACTGACCTAGGCTATTTGGTTCACTTCCTGGCAAAGCTGAAAATTTACCATTTGGTTAGTTTGTGAAATGTTGCTGATATATTCAATGTTTTAAAAAAAAATACACGTCGAGTGCCACTAGTAAAACTATTTTTCTTTATTTCCCCTTATTCACAGATAATTAATTAGTTATAAAAATATATGTGTAATAATTTTACCGGATCTTTTCTATGGTTGTGAATTGGGGTTTCTTACCTTACATGACAAAAACAAATCATCACAAGACATTGTTAGGCTAATCAAGTATTGTAGATTACAATGGGCAGGACCTGTAGCGTATAATCGTGTTCAGGGTATTGACTGGCAAACCCAATGGGAAGAAACCATTTGGAAGACCATGACGCAGATGGGAGGCTAATATTATAATAGAGCTGTAAGATATAGGGTGTAATGAGGTGGACTGGATAGAAATAGCTTGAGATAGGATGTAATGAGATGGACTGGATAGAACTAATTCATGATAGAGATAGGGTGTAAGGAGATTTACTTGATAGAACTGATTCAAGATAGTGATAGGGTATAAAGAAGTGGACTGGATAGAATTAATTTAAGGTAGGTATTGGGTGTAAGGAGGTGGAACTGATAAAACTAGCTCAAGATAGGGATAGGTGATGTACTTAGGGATGTGAAAAAAGTATCAATACTTTACTAATATCAATATTCTTCCTTTCAATACTAGTATTTTTTTCACACAATACTTTTACTGATATTAGTACTCACACTCCAGTTGGCAGTATCGAATCGGTATCAAAAGACACAACCTTTTTGTTACCTTCACTCGTTCTAAAATTAAATTTTTACTAGTGTGGACTGTGGAGGAAGAACAAATGACAATATTTCTCAATTCCCACTCATTTTTTGCATGACAAGCAAGAAGCAACTCTAGCATTCAATCTCTTTTTAGTTCATCATAATTCTAATTCATAGCTGCTCATTCAGCTTTGTTTATCAATGCATCCTGATGCCAGGCGAGTAGCGACCAGTCTACTTACTCTTCCTTTATCAATGAGCACGGTCATCACAAACTAAACAAAAGAACTTTTTGTATAGCTCATTGAACTCACTTAACTCAAGGGTGCCCCAAACAGACGAAACATTAAAGTTTATGTGCGTTTCGGTACCGATACTTACTGTTTTTGATACCATATCCCTAGATGTACTTTGTAATGTCATAGAATAATAATAATAATAATAATTATTATTATTATTATTAGCACCACGACTACCCGTTCGGGCTATACGCACTTACGCTATTGTGAATTGGTAGGGTGATTGTGAGATGAAATGGAGGACCTACAGTTTAACGTGGAATCCGAACCACGGTGGAGGCCTGGCATTCCCCACATTCACAAGATGTCTTGTCAGAGGTTAAGGAAGAGTTTGGAAATCTGATAAATCTCTGCCGGGACCGAGGATTGAACCCCGGCCACCAGCACAAAAGTCTGACACATTACCCCTAGACCACCAGGTCACCTCCATAGAATAATTAAGTGAAGTGATATATCCTCTAAATATATACATAAGTAATATGTAATTAATAATTAATGTTCCTGTTTCAGGTACTATGACCAGAAGAGGAATGCAGCGAAAAAGCAACAAAAAACCCTGGAATCTCAGGGAAAGGCCCTAAAGTCGGCTGAAAGAAAAACAAAGCAGACGCTGAAGGATGTCCAAACTATGTCCAATATTAACAAAGCCAGAAAAGTATACTGGTTTGAGAAATTCTTTTGGTTTATCAGTTCGGAAAATTATTTAGGTAACCTTACCATTCTTTTTAGTATAAATAGCCTATTGTAGGCTATTTAGAATAAATACCATCAATCATAGAAATTCGGGTAAATGATAAAGGTGATTGCATATTTTATTCAAAACAAAACTTCCCTCCCCCTCCTCTCTAAAAAAAAGAAATGAAGAATTATTTAAGAATCTTAGTTTTATTTACACTGAGAATCTCATAGCTGGATAAACATGAAATTTGAACATTAAAAAGCTAATCTCCATTTCTATAATTCAGGTCACATTTTTCAAAATGTTTGGTTAGTAAAAAATTAACTGTTTCAGGTGATATTTATTTTGATTGGACACAAAATATCAGCAATATTATTTTTTAAATGGGACACCTTAAAATCAAAGCAACTAAAGTGAAAAAAATATACTTAATTATTTGTAATTACTAATTAGTAGTATTCCTCTTATAAGGAAAACCTCTGTTCACTTTTTGACATATTTTATTATATATGGAAGAAATTTATGCGAAAGGTAGATATTAAAGGGAACAAACACAATATGACTTCTTACATTTTCCCAGGTAGGTAGGAAGGAAACAATCTCTTAATCGATTAATTGTTGATATAAATGGCTCTAGCACATTTTGGGCCACAAGTTGAGTCTATGATGGTACTGTTACTTCAAAACCAACTAGGTACTAACTTTTTTTACCAGCACGTCTTACCACCTATTCGGGTCATATGCTTATGTACTAACTTGCTAATGGTTTTAGAGATTAGTAAGGTTATATTTAGAGGAAACCACCTGCATTCACATGGAGGTTGAGTGGAAATCCATTTAGGAAAAACAACCTTTATTATACCCGACCAAGATTTGAACCTCATTCTATTTGTCATTGGAAGTTGAGACTAATGAGGGAGTAGTGTCTTGTACCATACGACCACCAAAGTGGGTAAATAACGGTTGAATGTTGATTGATTAAATAAAAACCTATTTTTCTATTTTAAGATAAACTATCTTTCACATGTTAAAAGAGGAAGGTAAATTTTCCTTTCAAGAAGTTGAATTTCTTAGTTTTTAACAACTTCCTGAATAGTTCTGACCCAACTGACCATTATTTGCATAAATTATAAAATACCAACTAGGCAAATTTGCAAAAAAATATAGTTTCATTTTATTGTGTAAAATACTAATAAAAACACATCAATAAGCTTTAAAAATATTTTGAAATCTATTTTAATGCACTAGTAAAAGTTTGTAAACATAGGTCTGACAATATTTTGGTGTCTTTACCTATTCCAAACAACATATGCTGACCCTCTTATTAAAAATTTTGTATTACGGTTTTTTTTCCCCAACAACAAAATATGTTTTGTTATGACTTACAGTGATAGGTGGAAGAGATCAAATACAGAATGAGTTGATCGTGAAACGCTACATGAAAGCAGGAGATATATATGTCCACGCAGACATCTCCGGGGCTAGTAGTGTTGTCATAAGAAATCCTTCAGGTGAACCTGTCCCGCCGAAAACATTGAATGAGGCGGGTATTATGGCTATCTCTTACAGGTAATTTCCTCACTATACATTATTAACAAGGTTCAGAGTTACAGACTTATTACTCTCTTAAGTGGCTGAATGGTCTAAGGCGTCAATCTCGTATTAGACTAATCTGCTGGTGACGAGATCAGGGTTTGAATCTCGGCTCGGTCTAACGGGGATATTTTTTCTAAATGGTTTTCGAATATCCTTCCATGCAAATACAGATAGATTACCTCTCAAATGTTTCGTTCCTCATCACTACCCCATTAGAGTGATTATTATATGTACGTATAACCTGACCAGATCGTAAGACCTGGTGATTAAAAAAACAAATTTGTGGGCGAGAGTGTTGAGCTTCACACACTGACCAACCTTTGAAAAATATTGCCTTATTCCATGCTGTGGATAGTTATAATATTCTTCGGATGATTCCTTACACACATGGAACTTGATCACATTAACACTAACTTAAAGGCCTTTATGCTACCCTTTGACCAAGGGGGGACTGGCAGGTTTCGAGCAACCCGGGATTACAATTATTATGGCAGTTTTTATCATACACACATATTTATCACTTATGCCATGTTTCAGTGTAAGCTGTACGAGTAAAGTATTTATATCTTTATTACTAGTAAATTTTAATCCTAAGACAATTACATCTACCTTATCAATATCTACTTAGTTATTAAGTCTACTAGATAAGTCTACTAGCTGCCTTCAGATTTTTAAAAACACTTCAATATTTCTGTGCCGCCTCATGGTATTTACCTCAGGGAGGAGTTTATGGTGTTAATGTTTTTACTATTTTTGTGCTTTTTTTTCTATACTTCTATCATATTTAATTATCTATTTAGTAACATTTTATAAAAATATCTGTTTGGGTGCAGCGTGGCTTGGGAGGCAAAGGTCGTTACGAGTGCCTGGTGGGTGCAGAGTGACCAAGTGTCCAAGACTGCTCCTACTGGGGAGTACCTCACCACTGGCAGCTTCATGGTCCGCGGTAAGAAGAATTACCTGCCGCCGTGCCACCTGATCATGGGATTCAGCTTCCTATTCAAGCTGGAGGACGGCTCCATCTCAAGGTACTTGTTGATTTTGTTAAATACAATCATTTCAGATATATTCATGCGCAATTAATAAAATGTTATTTTATGCCCTTGTCAACATTATGGATGGGACCTTCTAGGCCTTGAATGCTTTGAATCATTGAGGATATCGAAGATATAATTTGAGTTATGAATTCAAACTTGTATCTTGAATAAAGTGATGAACATAAGTGAAAATATGAACATAATAGAATAATAAAAAATATAATTATTACATGTGAAGGAAGGTGCAGGAAAAAGGAATAGAAATACATAAAAGAAGAACAAACACAACATAAACTTTACAATGAAAATAAGAAAACTGTTATATCTTGAATAAAGTGATGAACATAAGTGAAAATATGAACATTATAGAATAATAAAAAATATAATTATTACATGTGAAGGAAGGTACAGGAAAAAGGAATATAAACACTTAAAAGAAGAACAAACACAACATAAACTTAACTGTGAAAATAAGAAAACTGTTCACACTTTACATTGCTGACACTGTCTTGAAATGTAAAAAGAGGTTTTCCTTTAAGAGAAAATATGATTAGGAAATGATATCATCAACTGTTTCCAGCATGTTACCGGGTCAGTTTAGTAAAATTCTTACATTATTCTCCTCTCACTTGAACACTTTCTGTTATCTGCTCCTCCCATATCTATTCTTTGCCTCTCCTGCGGTCTTTTCCCCACATACTTCAGTTACAACATTTTCTTTGGCATCCACTCTTTTTCCATTCTCATTACATGCCCGTACCATCTCAGTGTTGCTTCCTCTACTATCTCATGTACTCCCTGTACCCCCACTCTTTCACGGATAACTTGATTCCCAATCTTGTTTCTCCTCATGACAACTAACGTGCTCCTCACAAATTTCATTCCCATGTTCTTCACGGTCCTTGTTTCTCTTACATTCAATGTCCATGTTTCTGCTGCATATGTGACAATAGGTACTAAGTACGCCCTGAGGTACAATAATTCCTTACACCTCAAGGGAACTTCTCTTCTCCATAGCAGGTCTCTTCCGCACTTATAGGACAACTCTCCCTGCTGCCCTCTTCTCATTAAATCCTCTACTTTTCTCAGCTTTACACCATCCAACCTTTTAGCTTTATTAATCCTTACCCTCTTCTTTTTTTTTTTGTCATTACCATCACTTCACACTTTGCCATACTAAATTTCATTCCACATACAAATAGTAATGGTGAAAGGTCACTCCCACGCTTCACTCAATTTCTTTATTTGGAAATACTCCGTCCTTCGACTCTTCGTCTACACAATTCCTGTTAACCTTATACATGCATTTCACTCTCATTACCATTTCTCCTAAATGATAACTAAATGTTAAAATTTTTTGTTATAATAATTCATTAATTATAAGATTCAGCCTTTCAGTTAGGTGTTACATTAAAGGTCTGGGGTCTGTTAATGATCATGTTGGAGCTGTACCACCAACTAGCACTATAAGATATCTCAAACAAATCCCAATCCAAGATTTGTAAAAAAAACTTGAATTTTCAAATTTCTCTAAGAATTTGAGGGTCATTACCCTAGGGACAACACAAATCTACAAAACAGTTTAAACTGATCTACTTCATTTTGAGAAGAGGGAGGTTTACCAAACTGTTTTTATCTTGCTTTTCAAGTATGTTTTAGAAGTTCTGTGAAAATTTTCAATGTATTCAGTAACTTACAACCACCAATTTTGGTGGCCACATGGTCTTGTGCGTCACTATTTTAGTAGACTAGACTGCTGATGATGAGAACATCAAGGTTTGAATCTCGGTCTGGTGTACTAAGGGCTGTTTTTCCAAAATGGTTGTCCACTTTTTCTCCACACAAATGTGGGTACACTTTAAATATAACCTTCCTAATCACTAAAGCTTATAGCATAATTAGTACATAAGTAATTAACCCGAAAAGTAGTAAGAAACGGTGCTAAAAAATCCTTCAAATCATCCTTATAAATCAGTGAATTATGTTTGCTGTGCTACTCTTAATTACAGAAGTATTTTGTTTTTTGTCCTTTACTTGCTTTCAGGCACAAAGATGAGAGGAAAGTTCGTGGTACTGAAGATGATATCTCGGTTACCGCAAGCAGTGTGGATACTTTGTCTCTATCCGAGCAGGACCAAGAGATTGAGCTTGATGACACGGATGACGAAAAACAAAATGGTAGCCGGAATTTTAATTTACTCTGGCAACTTTTTTATTATTTTTGGTTATTTGGATTTGATCACTAAGCTAAACCGTGGACTAAATTAGGAAGAATAACCATCACACTTACCTTTAAGGGTCTGTGAAGCGTTGATTATATCAATAGCAGTTTGAATGATATATTGTTTGATTCAATAACTTAAATCAAACCAAACAATAAACAAATCAATCATGTTTTAGGCTGTTGCAAATACTACATTGTGCCTAATATATGTTAATATATATTTTAATAATGATTATTGTGAGGTAAAGTAAATGTTTTTTTAACCATTATCGTATTAACAAGGGGGAAATCAGCACATTTTTAGCAAAACAACCTTTATGGTGGTCTTTACTGCTTAACTCTGAAAAGGTGAAATATTGTTGCATGAACGGGTTGAACGTATATTTATATATGATAACTTATAGGACTAGGTTCCAACCTAATGGTTTTTTTTATAATGTGTAACTCTTTTGATTTAACATAATTACTATAGCATATTTAACTAGGATGTGATTTGATAATTATTTGAAATTCACAAATAATATTTGCTTCAATTCGGGATTTGATTCAAACTCAAAAAACGCACTTCACAGATGTCTACTTATCTTAGTTATACTTGAATATTCTAGTATCACGAAACTGTTTGTTATCCCTCTTAATTTAAACCGTCATTAGTTTATGTGTACATTCATGTCTTTAATTCACAGATGTGTACTTTATGTACTCGTAGAAAGGGGGCATAAAACCTAAACAAAGCTGGAAATAGTCATAAAATGCAAGTAGAGATAGGAATATAAATTTAAAATGGAATATAACGCATCACACTAATACTCTATGAGCTTAATGTGTTGAGTGTGTTGTAGTATTATAGAGGGCTCAGATTAAACTTTTGGCTGCATCACGCTATATCAAAGGTAGGGAAAGGCTTTGGACTACCTCTCGTTACTGGCGTGGCCAGTCTCGGGTAAAATCTACTCTTACTCTGCATTTAACTATTTATAGTAAGCTATTCAGAAAGATTGTGAGTACATGTGAGTAGAGGAAGCTAGGCTGAAGATGGTATATAATAAGGACGGAAAAGGAGAGGATATCAAAGAGAATGATGGAGATGAAATGTGTAGGAAAAATACTGCAACGGAGATCAAGAAAGAAATGGGAGGAGCACATAACAGGAAGTTTGCAAGTGAGAGAAGAAGAATGGTGGATTTGAGGAAGATGGAGGCATTTTACCAAACTGTCCCCTCCACAGGCTGGAAACGATGATGATGATGACTTAAATAGTCATGGAGTACTCTACAAGACACCAACATGACTGACTAATTTCATTGTTTCAATGTCAAAGAGTGACTTGTATATTATAACCGACGTTGGAATACCACAAAAATGTTTCTGAAACTTGAAAAATTTCAGTACTCACAAATTGGATTCTATAAAAAAAAATCTCATTTCATTATTTTAATTTGATTTAATTTAATATTTAAGGATATTATTTCTTATCAATATTTACTTTTGTCTGATTTATAAAAATTTACACAACAATATTAGATTTAGTTAAAAATAAATTTATGTAACCAGAACATTTTTCACAGAAAAAAATATCATTCTTAAAAATGTATTTTCATGTTTATGGTTTATTCATAGATATATCATAAGAATTAAACTTCACAAAGTTTGCTCTATAATGCTCTAATTTGAATAAAACTCTAATTCAAACTTAATTTGAACTCATTGTAAAGTGAAAAATAACTACTTGGACACTGTTATTCATTATACTGATAAGTAGGAGATCTCGGATAGCTCATTCGATAGAGGGTGACAAGTTAAACTGGATTCTTGTACTTTTTGTTCCAGAGGATTCCAAGGGGGAAACACAGGTGGTAGAACAGGGAGTCGGAGAAGAGCAAGGAAAGAAGGGAGATGAAGATGAGGAAGACAGTGATGGAGGGGGTAGTGTTGGCAGCGAGGACTCAAAACATGTTTATTTCCCTGATACAGAGATCAAGATAGAGCTGGACAGGACCAACCAGTGAGTATTCTCTACTTAACCCTTTTTTTCTTATCTGAAGTGGGTATAATCTCAATCTGCGGTTCACTTTTCCACTCTGATTTTGTTCATGTTAATTATTAATTAGGACGAGACCCTCAAATCCTCAAACAAACACTTTAGCCCTTAAGGGTATTCAAAATTTGAGGATTTTAGAATACTTCTAATTCCAGTTAATAGACGTCAACTTCCCCAGATACTCTAGTAGCAATAATAAAATGGCAATAAACCCATAAATAAACTATCAACTACTTAAAATAGTCTTTATATCATACTGGATTATTATTAGCCAATCAAAAATAAAAAAATAAAATTATATTACTGTCATAGCTTGCAGCTTTTGGCAATCAAGAGCATACAAGGATTACTTAAGCCTGATAAATCATACTGTCACTTGTTCTAGATCAGCATTTGTGCACATTCGCCAGGTTATGTGTTTATAACAGAGATTTTTTTTTGCCAGTTAGTATAACGAGACATGTGGCGACTCACAGGAACACCACCCCCCGGTATAACACCGTGCTTTAGACCTTTTTTAAAAAAAAGGGGAGCTGAGAAGGATTGAGTTATATAACAACCACGCAACACCAGGCGGCCGTGTATTTGACACAATAAAAAAAATCTAGGCTAAAATTTAAAAAATCAAATTTGAGACTGTCTGCCTTCTATGGTGATGGAGTAGACCATTCATCCAGGAACTCAACGCCACATGTTAGACGATGGGAAATAAACTGACACTCTAAGGGGGCCAACGGCGTCTGGCAAATGAGCCCCTTTAGCAGGGTTGTGGGGTGGTGGTCTTACATTGGGGGAAATGCCACTGGATTCCAATTGGGAAATACAATGAATTACAAACTTGATGAACCACAGGAAAATAAAAATACCAGGTCCAAATTAAACCAAATTGAAAGGACTAACACCAAGCATCTAAGGAATGGATATAAACTATATTGGTATGGTAATAAAAGAGAGGCAAAGAATGGAGTTGAGTTAGTCATCCTCAGAGATTTAGATTGTATTACAGATGTTATCTGATTATCATAATTCATAGTGCTGCTATCTATACAGTGATGTCATAACTGAAAAACAGTCAGCTTTGGACAGTCAACCTTACAGTTCAACCAAAAGCATCAGTCTACTCTCCTGACCTGATGAAGCTGTCTGTGACAGTGAAAGCTTGTCCTTAAAAATGTGTTTATGTGTTTTTTAGTGTTATATCTAAACAATCTCTACTCCGGTATCACCTAGGTAAGTGTGCTGGCTATCCCTCCTAATTTAAACCAAGATGTTATCCTTGTGAGTGAGAGAATTATAAAGGTAAAAATATGAACCAAATGGTAGGAAGTAATTATTTTGCAAATATATGAGGAACAGCATGGATTCAGGGCTAATGGTAGTACATCAGACCTGATCTTTGCTTTAAGGATGCTAACAGAGAAGTATTGGAAGAAAGGGAAGAATCTAATAATAGTGTCTAGGACCCGGAAAAGGTGTACGACAGCGTCTCAATAACAGTACTTTGGAAGAGTTTAAAAAAACTGGGAGTTCCAGTAAATTTGATTGGCAAAGTTCGAATGTTGTATAAAAAGTACTATAGCTGTGTACAGATTGTAGAAGGCAGGTCAGAGTGGTTTGAGACCAAAAGGAAGTGTTCTTTCACCACTGCTGTTTGTAGCTGTCATGGATGCTATACTTAAAGACATGAAAAGAGAAGAAAACGAAGACCTAAATGCCCTGATATACGGGGATGACATTGCGATTTGGGGAGACAATGAAAAAGTAGTACAGGGAAACTTGATAAGCGGGTCTCTAAGTTAAAAAAAGTATAAGACGAGCGTGAGTGAAATAAAGACAGTCGCCTTAAAAATCAGTAAATTAAACTTTCGTGATCTCTCTACTTATTATTAAATCTAATTGTTTTTAAATAAAATAATGTTATAAGCAGATTAGGATACACTAAAATATAAACTTATTTAACAACCATACAACATTGGTTGTATTGAATGCTTTATTTTCACTACCATTTTAGATAAAATGTATTACTTTTAATTCATAATCCAAATTTTAATGTGTAAGGTAGCTAAACATTGGTCTATTTGTTAAAAATTTCATGTAAAGTAATATTTTTTGTAATAGCAAATGTTTATAATCACTTTAAGAAGAGCGTCAATGCACCTGGCTTTCAACCTATGGGCCCCGGGCTCTATTCCCGGCTAGTACTGTGGGTAATTTTACTGAAAGGGGAACTGTCCCCACAGTCACCAGGGTCTCTTTAGTTAGGCTTAAGTTAGGTTAAGATTTTCTACTGGTTCCACACCCTAATGTTCCCTATTAGCAACCCCTCGTTAGGACATAAAAAAAACCTCCACGGAAAGAATGTACAGAAAGTACATTTGGGCATCCCTTGGGCAACGGTACATAAGTATCGGATACTTTACCCACCAACAGGGCTATGAGTGATGTAGTCCAGATATGCATAAATAAATAAAAGTTCAAGGATAAGCACAATACTTGCATACTTCTGTCAAGAAACAAATAGCTGTACATTTCAAAATGAGTGATATTTTCATATGGAAAGTTGAACACAATATTCAGTTGCCTGATTTATAAATTTGCTTACCAATGCTTGGCCCTTATTTGATAGTCTTGTTCCCTTTAACTCCTTACCTGACATTGCTGCAATGAATGGTGTAGTTCTAGCTATGTGTGTGGGAATACTTGAAAATTCGAGTTGAGGTTTAGTAGGTATTTGGACTCAAATCAAAGATTTTTACAAGACTCGAGAAATTTTATTAATTGAAATACTTGATTTTATTGTGAAAATTCTGAGTTTAATTAATTTAATTCAATTTTACAATATCATTTCAAAGCAAATAGAGTATATTAATATTTATTTCTCTATGTTTAAGCTTGTACAACTATATTAGCATATATTTATAAAAAAAATGTGATCATAATTTTACTCCACAAAAACTTTATTCTTAAACAATTTAAAGTTTCGCTTTTATCTTTTGATTAGGCCTATGCATGGTTATATTAAAAATACATATACTTGAAATATCTCTCGCTCAAAAACTGCTTTATATTAATAATATTTTTTTTTAACTTTGTTTTCATTCAAACTCGATTTGAACTCAACTCGAAATGAAATATGGCTACTAGCACATCTCCTTAGTTTTGCTAAAAAGAAATATCAATAGGGAGTCATAAAATACATAGCTTATTATTGATAAGTTATAGTCAACACATTTTAAAATTTTATTTGTTAATATATTCTGTTTTAATTGTTTACTTTAATGCCGACCTGATTATATTTCTAGAATAACTCTTCAACCAAAGTCTACATCCATTTTAAAGTCCACTTTGCAAGATTTGAAAAAAGAGAAAGTTGTGTTTCTAGGAGATGACAAGCCAGTTATATTTAAATCAGAAAATTGGCAACAAAAAAGGCTAAATAAAAAGAAAGGCCACGGTGAAAGTGGTGCACAGAAAGGTAAGTTAACACTAATGCTATGTAAATATTATTCTTAATTCACTAAATTATTTTAAGTTAAAAGTTATCCAGTGAATTATTAACTTTAGTGATGCATTGATATAACACCATTTTTGACTGTAAAAATAATTAAGTATGCTAGGTCACCAGTTCCATTTGTCGATTATTACTAGCCATTTGCTAACTATGAAACAAAATTTAATTTAGATTTTTTAAAAAAGCTTAAAGCCTTGTAATTAATCATTTGCTATGCTAAAAGTTTAAAAATATGGCATGTCATGGTAATACTTTTAGAAAATACCATTTTAATAATTTTAAGACTTTATGAAAAAATGGGTCATTATAATACACAATAAGTAAAAACTTACTGGTGGTTGTAGTCTACAATATAGTTGGGTAATTAAATGTGTTAGCATGATGTATGTCTACTGTAATCTTGGCAAGTGCTCAACTACAATCATAGAACTTAAAATGTTGCTATTTTCTTTTTACAGAGCAAGAAGACATACCAAATGATAAAACCAAAGAAGAGAAAGCATCATTAATGAAACGTGGCCAAAAAAGTAAACTAAAGAAAATAAAAGAAAAATATAAAGATCAAGATGAAGTTGAACGTAAATTAATCATGGACATCTTGCAGGTAACAAACAACATATACAGTAGTAACTCCATGACTTCTTTGGTGCCGACTGACAGCTCACAGCTGACTTCTGACAGTCAACATTTAGGTATATACCTAAGTTTTGACCGTCAGAAGTGACAGCTGTTAAAGATCATATGGTTCAGCGTAGGGATACATAATTTGGTCTGGTAACTTTTCAAAGCTGTCAGTCAGCACCAAAGAAGCCATGGGTTTACTGTACTTCATTGTACATGCTTATGTTACATGTGGTCATTTTATACTTTTATTTGTTATAAACACATGTCTTATTGTTCTTTATAATTTTTCATTTCTCTTTAATCGTCGTTGTCATCATCATCATCATTATGTGTTCTGTCTTACGACAAGTCCATTCCTTGTGTCAGTGAACTCAGATCGCCAATGCAACCTGTCCTCTGCCTCCTCCTTCAGCTCCTAGATTTTTCTTTTTTAAAGTCATCCAACATTTGAATCCTATTAGCTCCTAAGCTATGTATATTATATGATAAGATACATAAAGATGTAATAGGACCTTGTAGATACAAAGGGTTGCGCAAAGATTAAAAATTTGAAAATTTCGACTTTGTTTGAAAAAAAAAATTAGCTTTAACTTTGCTTTGAAAAATATTAGATCTTTTATGATTAAGAAGCTTTGCCAAAAACATATATTAACAGCTAAAATATTCAATTATAACTATTTTTAGGTGGTATGTACATTACAAATTAATGTTAATATGAAATAATCTGAAGAAATTGAAATTCAAAGGGATTTTAGTTCTTAAATTTATATAAATTAGCACAATATAATATTTTCCTATCATAAAACCATTAACCAAACAATAATATTCAAACTTTGATTTGGTTTCAAGAATATCTCATATATTTGATTAGAGTTTGCTTCAAATTTAAAAACTGAACTTTGCACACCCCTATAGAGGGACAGATCAATCTAACAAGTATAAGCATTTCAGGGTTGCCACACACCTGGAAAACCATGAAATTTGAATGAATATTTATGATTTGGGAACATTAAACTGAAACCTTTAAATAGTAGGCTTTTGCATGGAAATAAAAGTGAACTGAAGAAATAATCACGTTAAATCGCCCCACCTTATCTTTCTCTGTGAAACATTGGGTTGCGTGACAACAGTTTATGTTTCACCATCAAGGTCAAAGTCTCCAGTTCTAAACACCAATCGCATGACTTCACAATAGTCATTTTTATGACAGGTGAAATTTAATTCTTCTATACTACTTTCTAAATAAAGTGTCTTGAAAAATGGATACTCCATCTGGAAAATCGGGAATTTTATATTAAGAAAATAGTGGCAACCCTGTGTCTGTTTCGGTGGAGTCATACTGGATCCAGAGAAAAAGTTTCGAGATTGTGTCACGTGAACAACCAATCTCGCAATGGAATCAACTCGAAACATCTCGGGGATAGGCCCACAGGACCGATAACCGTATATTGACAGTTATTTTAAAAGGAACTGGTTCATAAAGTTTCTTATTGGTTATTAAAGGTTCTAAATTCTGCTTTATTATTATTATTATTATTATTATTATTATTATTATTATTATTATTATTCTTATTATTTTATTAATGGCATTTAATTCCCTTCTTTCACTTAATTTTATTTTGGAACACCCATTTTTTACTTTTCTTGGAATTTTTTGTCAAGTTATTTTTTTTCACATTCATTATTGTTTCCAGGGTCAGGTTTTTATTCAAGTCATATATTTTTCCACTACCGGCCAGCTAGGCCTGTTGTAACTTCATATGCCCCAATAATCTAACTTAAGACAAGGACATGCACAACATCCAGTCCCCAGCCGTTAATTTATCAATGTGAAAGAGTAAACCAACATTTCACCAATGATAAATTTTTGGCAATGCCGGAATTTGAACCTGGGACCAATAGCTCAGTAAGCAAACACGCTATCGACTGAGCTAAGGTGTCAGATTTATAGCTTTAATACACTTTATTAATGGTTCAGACTCATTATAATCATAGGACAAACTTAATAACTACACCTCATACCATTGATTTAACATTTATTTACTCTTTTGTCCATCATTTTCCCAAATAATCGGATTCGTAAAATAGTAGATATGACCCAACTTTACTTAACATTTTTTTAAATGAGAGGTTGGCTACATGGAAAAGGATTGAAATTTTAAATGTCAAGAGAATTGGATTTGAAAAGTTTTGGTTAAAGTTTTAGATTCATAACTGAATAAAAACAGCAAATATGACATCTCTATAAAATACATTCATACAAACTTTAGTTAAGATGTGGTATTTTTAAATGTTAACATAAAAAAAACTATGGCTTGAACCCGCAGTCGAGCTATACCGACGAAGTGGCTGCCGTCATTAACAATGGTAGTGCACCAACATTTGTAGATATAGGTGCCTTGGGGTTAGCACAACAAACCCTTCCGCCATTATCTCAGTTTTCTAAACTAGAGCCACTACCAATTTATTCAAGTAGCTCCTCACTTGTCCTAACAAGGCTGAGT
Source organism: Timema californicum (assembly GCA_902141385.1). Lineage (NCBI taxonomy): Eukaryota > Metazoa > Arthropoda > Insecta > Phasmatodea > Timematidae > Timema > Timema californicum. The sequence continues at coordinate 101,938 of CABFOW010000250.1, forward strand.
TTGACCCTGTTCCAGACACACTGCTTCACAAAAAAATTCTGGGGACAAGGATCGAACTCCTAACTTAATTGTAAACATAATATTGTAAACTTTGTTTAAAATTTACATTACATAATGGCATATCAGTCAGCAGGTTCGGGAAAGGACAGTAAGAAGACCAAGAAAGGTAAAGAAGTTGGTAACAAGGGCACCACAAGCAAGCTGAATAAAAAGGTTCCTGTGACTAGGCCAAAACCTCAACCTCAGCCAGGAGAGGGGGGCGAGGATTCTGATGGTGGTGAGGGGGTAGAAGAAGTGACTGTCAACACTGACATCGACATGCTGGATTCATTGACGGGACTTCCTCTTACTGAAGATGAGCTGCTCTTTGCTGTACCTGTTGTTGCACCTTATAATGTCTTACTCAATTACAAGTAAGTTGGAAATATGATGCACGACCTAACCCATCAACATAATTATTGTCAAATCAATGGCCTATACTGCTATACATTATACTAACCTGATATATTATTATTATTAGCACCGCGTTTTACTACCTGTTTGGGTTATACGCACTTACGCTAATGTATAATGGTAGGGTGATTGTGAGATGAAATGGGGGACCTACAGTTTAACGTAGGATCCGAGCCACGGTGGAGGCCTGGTATTCCCCACATTCACCGGTTGTGATTAATACACGACTTGTCAGAGGTGAAGGAAGGCTTTGATAATCAGCTTACCTGAATTAATTGAGGGGTAAGTTGGGGGGAGAGTTCACTCAGATTAAACAATAATACGAATTAGTGATAACCCTAAAAGACAAAATTACTTTTAAAAAAACACATAAATGGAACATCTAATAATAAAGGTAGTGTTGATGAAAATAAATAAATTATATCATTGTAGAGCCTTTATTTAAATTTTTTAAAAGACAATAAAGTAATTTATTTGTAGAAAACTCAGAAGTTTTACTTTCTTTTGCACATAGTAGTACATAGTGATGATGATGGTAGTGGTGGTGGCTGCGGTGATGGTGATTTTTCAGCTACTGGCTGGGTTTGTTTGAAACATAATCCTTTTCATTGTATCCTTTCTCCACACATCTCACTCCCTTCAATATCCAGCATCCTTTTTGGTATCTTCTCCATTTCTCCTCACATGATCGTACCACCTTAGTTGTGACTTCTTTATCCTATCACAGCTCCTCCTTAGCTATTCCTCTAACCCTACTGCCACCAACAAATACCACCATCACCACCACCACCACCATTAATTGGATTGGATTTGTTGTAAAACAAACTGATCATATTTTCCACTTTGCCATAAAACTGTGCTTATAATAAATCTATAAACTCATTTTGTGTACCTTAACACTTTTTTTTTAGGAGGAATGTTCCACTTGTAACCTTGAATATGGTTTTAAGTTCAAACAAGCATCAACATTTTTTTCACAAGTTTGTTTTAAATTCACTATGAAAATGGCAGTCTTTGGAATTTGTTCATATTACTTTAAGGAAGATCTTATCTAATCACAGTGTATTGAAAAATAGCACAAGGAAAGACAAGAATAAGAATGAAGTTATCTGGGAAATTGTAAGAGTACAGGGAATACGTGAGATTGTAGAGAAAGTGAGGCTGAGGTGATACAGGCATTTAATGAGGATGGGAAAGAAAGATGAAGTATGTAGGAAAAAGACCACAAGGGAGACCAAGAAAGAGATGAGAGGAGTAGATCGCAGCAAGCATGTGAGTGAAATGAGAAGAATTGTGGCAGGAAAGAGGAAAATGGAGGAATTTTACTTAACTGTCTCAGCTGCAGACTGGATATGGCTAATTATTATAATGGTTATGGTGATTATGAAATATACCTAATTTATTTATTTAACTTACAGGTTCAAAGTAAAGCTGACTCCAGGGACTGGGAAACGAGGAAAAGCAGCTCGCACTGCATTAAACATGTTCCTAAAAGATCGCAATACTTCCTCCCGAGAAAAGGACCTCATCCGTAGTGTCAAGGATGAGAACCTCGCAAGAAACCTCCCCGGTAAAGTGAAGCTCTCTGCCCCTCAAATGCAGAAGCTGCGCAAGTAACGTCAGGCCGACTTGATTTTCGTTTCAGATCCGACATTAATTGACTTAAAATTATTATTCTGTTTATTCTGATAGGCCCATTACTTTGAGAGAAAAAAAACCTTCACGTCTACATAATAATGCTACACATGAACACACATCCATCTTTTATTTAATTGAAAAAATAATTATCTGCTGGTTCAAACGTGAATTATACTTGACTTTGAAAATCCCTAAGGGCCTCCAAGCTACTATCATCCACCAGGTGACAGCTGGTACATTTCTTTATAACTAAGCCTCTACATCTTGTTTACTGAGTGTAGATAATTTTGTCAATATGACCGAAATTCTAGCACTAAAGTGTACACACTCAAAAATTAAAAAATCAAGCATCACTTAAATTATTTTTTTCTTTGTGATGCACCATATTACATATTTATAGTTGTTTAATTTTGCAAATCTGATTCTCTTAAACAATGCCTACCCTAAGCGATTTCCAATTAAAGTGAGGTTAATTAAGGTCAGTAATTTTGCATTTTTTATAGCAATATTTTTTTTCTTAAATAAAATAAACGTTGCTTCAGTGGGTACGGTTATTCTAATTTTCTACATATAGATATCTAAACAGTTTTTTAATCTTGAGCATCACAGCATTGGAATGGAAACTTTTAAAAGAAAAAGTCCTTTTCAAATTCTGTATTGCCCATGGCAAATATTCACTTGAGATTACTATGAGTAAAATATAAACTAAACATATCTTTTACTTTACATCCATTACAGTTTCCAGCTTGCTAGGCCTGTCATAGCTTCATATGCCTTATAATCTACCTTAAGACTAGGACAGGCACAACATCCAATCCCCAGCCATTAATTCATCACTGTGAAAGGGTGAACACACATTTCACCAATTATATATTTTTTGGTCGTGCTGGAACCCGAACCCGGAACCCTTAGCTCAGCAGACATGCTATAAACTGAGCTAAGGTGTTGGATAAACTAAACGTATCTACCGAGTCAATATTTGATTAATTTAGACCATACAAGATTTTTTTTATTTAAAACTTTGAAAATACACATGCCCTTTTATGTGATTTTACATGTGAGAGAATCAACAATTTATTTCTAAGGGTAATGTTATTAAATGGTCATATAGGAGTAACACAATATGGCTTTTACAATGAAACGAGAAACATACTGCAAACAAAACAGATCACGTGGTTGTAATTTTTTTTTTATTATGTGTATTTCTCGTATGTGTACTTCCAAGCCCAATTTTAATTATTTATTTAAACTTATGTTCTAATTAATTTTTACCTGAAGCTTGAAAATTCATTATTTAACAGTTCCAGAAGCCAGCCCCACAAATTGAATTTAAAATCACAATTGACTTAAACATTTAAAATCTTCGTTGTAGCTTCTAACTACAACGCATTTGAGAGTCTGTTTCAGCAATTTATTTAAAAAGTTAAATTATTTTTTGTTTTTGTTTTTGTTAGTCTTTTGTGATCTAGAATATTAAGAGGGTGGAAGGAAATGTTTGCTTATTTAAAAAATAAAATGTAGGGCTGTGTGATATCACTTTTTCAATTCAATGTAAACTCAAAAAAATCATATGATATATTCTCAAGGTTCAAATATCTTTCTTAATGGTTTTATGGATACAATTTTTTGAATCGTGCTTATTTATAAAACTCAAAAGCTCAAAAAAGCAACAGTTGAACATAATTGTGTGTTTAAGGTGATATCTATATTGGCAAAACTTTGTAATTGTCAACACAGGGATTTTTTTAGTGAAGCAAAGTTGAAGCTAGTATTTTCTTACTTTCTTATTTTTTTTGTTTTCCCAAGACCCTTGGACCACTCCCTCCCCCCATTTCTACCTAAATTATGTATATATTTTTTTAGTTTTCATTTAAAAGTTGAAAGAAAGTCCTAAAAGTAAGGATGTGACCTTTGAAACCTCAAATCATTAAGGATATTCAACACATGGATTTGAGAAAATATTTTTATTTATTTCAAATTCTGAGTTAAAATTGGTTTTAAAGCTCTTATAATGTGAATTGATAAATGATAGCTTAGTCCAACCTAATGACAAACTTAAGAACCAGACCCCAAGTAATTAATTTACCACTTATTAATGTATTTAAATATATATGTATATTTATGTTTGTTTTGTTTATTCTACATTGTATAGTAACCTTAAGTAGGTATGCTAAAATCTTCAAATGAAATCCTTTGTTTATTTAAACTGCCGATTGATGTTCATATTTGTTCATGTGGCATGGTTTCAACAAAAAAATGTTTACTTTGTACTTGGACTTAGTGCACTGTTGAAATTTCATGTTGATTGTTTTACTAGTATTTCTTTGTAGTGAATAAGTGAAATGACTTTATAATTTGAAGTAAAGATATAAGTTAAATCAAAGGAATGTTATACATTTACATTTTTGAGAGTATATATCCAGGTTAATAAAGTATTTTACATACATAATGTTTACTGTTGTTCTTAACTTTGCAACCATGATAGAAAGCGAATGAGTACTGATGGTCCTCTTTCCATTGTTGTTTCTTTCCCTCATTCTTTCTAGGAAAGTAGACAGAAGCAATGCTATGCCAAAGAGAAGATGAATACTGGATCGGTCTGCGTAAAAATAGTCAAACAGCCACCCAGTGACCATCATAATAAAATATTTTTTTTTTATAACCACACTTCACCTCATTCAACATGCACAACTCATTTAGGCTTATGATAATTATGCTAATGGAGTAGGGATGAGGAAGGTATAACTTAAAGAGTCAATGTACCCACACACTTACATAAGAGAAGAGTGGAAAACCATTTAGAAAAAAATCACCCTCACTATACCTGACTGAGATTTGAACCCTGATCTCCCTGAGTCGAACTTATTACAAGAGTGATGGCTTAGGGCAGGGGTCCCCAACCCTATGCCTGCCGAGCCTTTTGCGTCTGCCTGCCACTTTTTGACCACAACTGAAATGTTCTTGACTAATAATGTTAATCCGTCACATTTCCGACAAAAATCAAGTTTGTGCTTATCTCCAGGTATGCTGTTCTCAAGAAGTTGGTGATTGAAAGCCCCTGTCTTTCCAATCCCCCACTCTCATTCCTCCTTCCTTGCTGGCTCATTTACAAAGTGTAATGTTACTCGGAACGACAGTAGTTTCAAGCTGAATGGTTTTGTTTTTACCTAATCTCAAAGACCTACCCCCTTCCATCATTCTCCCCACACTCACTAATACCATGCTAATACTTCCTATTTCCTTTGTAAATATCTCGGCATGGGTCTACCACGCTTTGTTGCCTGAATAAGCAAAGAGTAAATATATATTTTTTAAATGTACTCAAGCACCAAAATGGTGGTGAGTAGTCAAATAGTTCCTTGAGTGTTTTTATTTTGCTCTTGTTAGAACTGTAAATAAACCAGTATTTTTCAAATTTAATCTTTGTCAACTTGGAGGGGGTTGAACCCCCCTTACCCCTCCCCCATGGTTACGGCCTTGAGTATTACCCACAACTACATGTAACATCACAATCGCTGTTTGAAACTTAATATAGCCTTCAAAAAGTAATTAGTGGCCACCGCACTATCATTAGTTTTGAATGTGCTCCAAGGTACAAAAAGGTTGGGGACCTCTGGCTTAGAGTTTAGGCCATTTGAGCACCGAAGCAAACATAGCAATACTAAATTGTTCATTCAAGGTCAAGTTGTTAAAGTATGCTCTTTTTAGTCCTCCTTTTCAGTCGGCATTAAGCTTATAAGGTATCTTTATAAGGAAAACCTCTTTTCGCTTTATTAGGTAATTTTACTCTTCCGAAAGCTAGTTTTTAAATAAATACCAGTCCCTGGAACATAGTGATGTGTTAAGAGAACCGAGATAGTTCATAAAGGTCAAATATTTCATGTTACCAACCTTTGAAACGTATACGGAAGAAACTGCCAAGTAAAATTTAAGTTGACAATTCTACAATTTTATCGTAAAAACATTGATTTCCAAGCTTTATATCAACCATACTTTATTCTTAAAAGGGATCATAAAAGCATTTTATAGGAAGTGATCTGTATTATTGTGGGATAAGGATGGAAAAAGCTTCAGTGCACTTAGTTTGGATTTGAACCTTGGCTTCCCAGTCAATGAAGACCACGTGCACTGGAAGTTTATTTGAAAAAATAAAAATAAAGGAAGGAATATTGAAATATTGGATGACTTAGAGGAAAGAAGAAAATTTTGGGAGCTGAAGGAGAAGTCAGAGGACAGGTTGCGCTGACAAAAGGAATGGACCTGTTGTAAGACAGAATACATAAAAATAATAATTATCTACACTTTGTTTACACTGAAAAATTATGGTGCAGCTTATAGGATAGTGCACAGAAATAAACTTGCTATATTTATTATTATTGTTTGACTAATTTATTTATAGTATCCTGTGATGTCTACATCCAGAAAAATTAATGCTGGATGTGGATATTTTCCAGGTAAATCTTAGCGGTGAAAATTTATTGAGGTCTGCCAGGAAGGACTCGAGTTGCTGAGTGGTGCTGGTCCAGATCATAAAGATGTCATTGATGTATCTGAACCAAAAAAGGGGCTGTTTACAGTTTAATGTGGGATCCGAACCACGGTGGAGGCCTAGCATTCCACACATTCCCAAGTTGTGTTTAATACACGTCTTGTCAGAGGTGAAGGAAGGGTTTGGCAATCAGCTAACTCCGTGCCGAGACCGAGGATTGAACCTCGGACCCTCTGGTACAGAAGTCTGACACCTTACCCCTAGATGTCATTGATGTATCTGAACCAAAAAAGGGGCTGTTTACAGTTTAATGTGTGATCCGAACCACGGTGGAGGCCTAGCATTCCACACATTCCCAAGTTGTGTTTAATACACGTCTTGTCAGAGGTGAAGGAAGGGTTTGGCAATCAGCTAACTCCGTGCCGAGACCGAGGATTGAACCTCGGACCCTCTGGTACAGAAGTCTGACACCTTACCCCTAGATGTCATTGATGTATCTGAACCAAAAAAGGGGCTGTTTACAGTTTAATGTGTGATCCGAACCACGGTGGAGGCCTAGCATTCCACACATTCCCAAGTTGTGTTTAATACACGTCTTGTCAGAGGTGAAGGAAGGGTTTGGCAATCAGCTAACTCCGTGCCGAGACCGAGGATTGAACCTCGGACCCTCTGGTACAGAAGTCTGACACCTTACCCCTAGACCACCAGGTCACCTAATATTTATTAAGGGAGCGTGAAAGTAAAACATCTTCAATACCCACTTCTGTGGACGCACGGTCTAAGGTGCCACTCTCACAATAGACTGGACTGCCGATGACGGGGAGATTAGAGTTAGACTCCCTGTTGGGTAGACTACAGGTAACTAACTTTCTCTAAATAATTTTCCACTCTCACTTCACGTAAATGTGGGTAAAAACTTCCTCTACATTCAACCTTCCCCATCCTTATTTTTTTAATTCTTTTATTAACACCACGTCTTACTACCCGTTGGGGTTCTACGCCTATGTACTAATTACACTAATGGTTTAGGAATTTGGAGGGTTTAATTGAGAGGAAATACATCCACATTTATGTGGAAGAAGCATGGAAAACCACCCTCAGTGAACTCAACCTGAATTGAACCCTGATATCCTTGTCTTTGGCAGTCTAGTATAACACTAGAATGGCACGATAGACCACGTAGACTCCGAAGCGGGTCTAAAATAAAATTATAGTGCCCAAAAAGTTGCAAATTGCTCAGTTAGAAAAGTCAGTAGCCAACGGATCCAACAAGTAGCCGAACTCGCTAATTTCGCCTATTCTGGCAACCCTGCGCCAAACCGCCGACTATATCTGTGCATTCGCCAGTGGCGTCGCTGTACGCAGCTACAAACTATCTCCCGTAACTTGCTTTGATAAGGTGTGTTGTCACTCCTAAATATAGCTGATTTAAAAATAAAAATAAAAAAACTGTTGGTGAGCCACTGCTTGCTTCCATCTTATTATGTCAGGAAATGTCTAAATTACGGAAATATATACAAATATCGAACAACCTCCCTATAATATTATTACTATACATTGCATATTACTACCGGTCTTGGCTATCAAAATATTACTACGATAATGGTGTAGGTAGGAATAACTACAAAATTCCCAAACAATCCCATTTAATGTACAAAAAATTACTTATATGATTTTACGATAGATTTGATTAATTAACGATACCAGCGTTGAATGTATATAGTATATACTTTCAACGCACAGGGCGTCAAGTAAAGAATGTCCCATCATCTGTGCCAAAGTATGAAAAATACTGTCTTTGATTCGCTCACTATGCACAAACAAGCAATAAAAAGGCAAAGCAAGTCAGAAATACAAAAAAACTAGGAAGATCTTGTTCTACAACTTATTGCATGGTATAAAACTCATAGTAAAGAAAAGTATTTTTATGAGCCTCACTTACTCCTAAGCTCCAAAATATTGGTTTCGTCTACTTGGGCAGTTGTGAAATCACCGAAAGATATCCTAGATCTTACCTCCCTCTTCCCCCACCCTCTCAAGAGAGCTCATAAATATATTATCCTAAAGTATTGATACCTCACTCTCCTTTTGTTTGCTACTATTACTGATATAATGTAAATAGTACCTTTGACCGCAAAAAGACATGATTGGAAGGAAATGTCAATTATTCCAACTTTGACACTTACGAAGAAGACCAAGAAACTTCTTGACAATAAACTTTTTTTTTCCAAATCAAAGTTTATCAACAGGATCCAGAATAAATTTCCAAAAAAGTGATTAAAAATAACTATAGAGTGCTTGAAACTATTTGACACCAGTTTCTGCGGTAAAGGAGAATTTTGCCACTAAAAAGTCACTATCAGAATTTTGATGTCAACTGCAACGCGAATTTGAATTTTTGTCAGATAGAATGATAATAATCCTTCTTCTCTTTGAAATAACTTATTTATGTGGATCAGGATTCTTTGTCTATGTGTCTACTAAAACAATGTGTGTGGTGGTTATAGCCTAGAAAACTGAGATGTCTCTGGTGAGAAGAATCTAAGACGCTGCTATGTCTCTGTTGAGTAGCATCTAATACACCACTATGTTCTGGTAGATAGAGCCTAATAAACCGCTATGTTCTGATAGATAGAGCCTAAGAAACCACTATGTTCTGGTAAATAGAGCCTAAGACACTGCTATGTCTCTGGTGAAGAGAGCCCAATACACTGCTTTGTCTAAGGTGAGTAGAGTTTAATACACTGCTGTGTCTCTGGTGAGTAGGGCCTAAGAAACTGCTGTTTCTTTGGTGGTCATAGCCTACGACACTTCTATGTGTCTGGTGAATAGAGTCCACGATACTGCTATGTCTCAGGTGAATGGAGCCTATTACACTGCTATGTCTCTGGTGAAGAGAGCCCAACACACTGCTTTGTCTAAGGTGAGTAGAGTTTAATACACTGCTGTGTCTATGGTGAGTAGGGCCTAAGAAACTGCTGTTTCTTTGGTGGTCATAGCCTACGACACTTCTATGTCTCTGGTGAATAGAGTCCACGATACTGCTATGTCTCAGGTGAATGGAGCCTACGACACTTCTATGTCTCTGGTGAGTAGAGGCTGAGACACTGCTATGTCTCTGGTGGTTATAGCCTAAGACACTAAGGTCTCTGGTGGTTATAGCCTAAGACAATACTATGTCTCTGCTAATTATGGCCTAAGACACTGTTGTCTTTGGTGGTTATAGCCTAAGACACTGCTATATCTCTATTCAATAGAGCCTAATACACTTCTATGTCTCTGCTGGAAAGCCTAAAACAATTTTCTGTCATTGTTGAGTATGGTCTAAGACACTCCTATATGTTTGGTGGGTAAAGTGGAAAACACTAGCATGTCTCTGGTGAGTAGCGGATGAAACACTGCTATGTATATATTGATTAGAGCCTAAGGCAGTGCTATGACGCTGGTGGATAGAGCATAAGACACTTCTATGTCTCTTGTGATTGTAGGTTTAGACGCTGCTTTATCTCTGGTAGTTAGCCTGAGACACTGTTAAAGTGTCTGGTGGCTATAGCCTAAGACTTCTATGTCTCTGGTGAGATCAGCATAAGACACTGAGATGTCTCTGATGAGTAGAGACTAAGACACTGCTTTGTCTCTGGTGGGTAGTGGCTGAAACACAGCTATGTCTCTGGTGGGTAGAGCCTTAGACACTGCTCTGTCTCTGGTCAGTAAAGCCCAAGGCACTGCTATTTCTCTGGTGAGATCACCATAGAGAATTCTATGTATCTGGTGAGATGAGCCTAAGGCAATGAGATTTATCTGATGGTTATAGCCTAATACACTGATATGTTTCAGGTGGTTATACCTTAAGACACTGATATGTCTCTGGCGAGGTCAGCCTATGACACTGAGATGTTTCTTGTGGTTATAACCTAAGACACTGCTTTGTCTTTGGCACCTCTAGCCAAAGACACTGTTCTGTCTCTGGTAGTTAAGGCATAAGACACTGTTCTGTCTCTGGTGGTTATATCCTAAGACACTGAGATGTCTATGTTGAGATCTGCCTAAGACAATGCTATGTCTCTGGTGGCTATAACTTAAAACACCGATATGTCTCTGGTGGTTATAGCCTAAGACACTGCTATGTCTTTATTAGGTAGAGTCTAAATCACCTCTATGTCTCTTCTGGATAGAGCCTAAGACAATTCTCTGTTATTGTTGGGTAGGTTCTAAGACACTGCTATTTCTCTGGTGAGTAGAGTGGAAGACACTGCCATGTCTCTGGTGAGTAGTGGCTTAAACACTGCTATGTAGATGTTGAGTAGATTTAAAACACTGCTATGTAGATGTTGAGTAGATCCTAAGGCAGTGCTACAACGCTGGTGGATAGAGCATAATAAGGCTCTTTTATGTCTCTTGTGGTTGTAGGCTTAGACACTGCTTTTTGTTTTGTTGTTCTAGCCTTAGATACTGCTATGTGTCTGGTGGTTATAGCCTAAGTCACTGCTATGTTTCTGGTGAGATCAGCGTAAGACACTGAGATGTCTCTGATAAGTAGAGCCTAAGACACTGCTTTGTCTTTGGTGGGTAGAGCCTAAGACACTGCTATGTCTTTGCTCAGTAAGGCCCGAGGCACTGCTATGTCTCAGGTGNAGTAGAGCCTAAGACACTGCTTTGTCTTTGGTGGGTAGAGCCTAAGACACTGCTATGTCTTTGCTCAGTAAGGCCCGAGGCACTGCTATGTCTCAGGTGAGTAGAGCCTAAGACACTGCTATGTCTCAGGTGAGTAGAGCCTAAGACACTGCTATGTCTCTGGTGAGTAGAGCCTAAGACACTGCTATGTCTCTGGTGAGTAGAGCCTAAGACACTGCTATGTCTCTGGTGAGATCAGCTTAAGTCATTGAGATGTTTCTGCTGCTTATAGCCTGAGACAACTGCTATGTCTCTGATGGTTATAGCATAAAATACTAAGATGTCTCTGATGAGTAGAACTTAAGACACTGCTGTGTCTGGTGAGTAGTGCCTAAGACACTGTTATATTCTGGTTAAGAGAACCTAAGTCACTGCTATGTCTCTGGTGAATTGAGCCCAAGACTATTAGTCTATATGTTTAATTAATCTATACCAAATTGTACCCAAATTGTTTCACAGATGGCTGCTTCAGTTATTTTGTGTCTGCAAAATAAATAGGTCTAGTACCAAGTATAAGAAGAATAAGACATTTCAACAGGTATTATTAATTTAAGTAAATCTCATTCTAATAGTACCTACATAATTTGGCTTAAAGACGGTAAATGTTATGTTAGTTGTTTTTTGTTCGAGGAACAAAATAAATCTGGTTTTTAATATCAGAAGAGTACGAAATACCAAGAGGATGTAATCATATCAGTTATTTAGTAGAGTTCTATCTCAAAAACAAGACAAATCTGGTTAGTAGTATTAGGATAATATGTACACCAAGCGATCATTATATAATAGGACATATTTTTGATACCAGCTCAACTTTCCTTTGATAGACCTTTATCAATATATATCTTATGCACTAGTTTAACAGATTAAATGTATTACCTGTCTCTACCCAAATTTCAAATACCTTATATACTGTACTGCAAAATTTTAGGACTTGTATCTATATTTATTACTAAAAAAATAGAATTCATAAAAAAGTTTGTAGTAAAGTAGGTCCTGATCACCTTACTATTTGGATATATGATGGGACTTGAATGATTAAAAATGGTTTATTTGAGGTTTTTAACATGCACTTTCTGAACTGATTGATTATATCAGCACATGACCATAAACTATCTTAAATCTAGAACAAATAAAAAAAATGTCCTCGGACATTAATTTACTAGTGTGAAAGGAGACCCCCACATTTCAAAAATGACACATTTTTCAAACATGGCATGAATTGAACTTGGTACTCAGCAGACAAACATGTTATCAACTGAACTAAGGTGTTGAATGACTAGAGTGTATAATTTCGATGTAGACACTACTTGAGAACACACATATACAGTCAGAAGCGGATCTACACTATAGGCCCACTAGGTATGGGCTTAGGGGCGGCGACTTTAGGGGGCGACACATTTTGGATAACATTATTTTTATTTTTACCATAATATTGTGTTTAGTAACTATGTTTTAAATTTATTGACTAACTTTATCGGAATGGTTCAAGTTAAAGTCAGAATAACAATATGTATTTTTAAATAATTGTACTTTGCAATCGCTTTGTAACTGAGGTCAATCTCCCCTTCTTCATAATGTTAACTCAAGCTACTGTAGGTCATGTACATTGACATGCCTGATTATCTTTTGTAGAAATCTTTTCTGGATTACTAACTTTTGCCCCTCGACTTCCCCAACACCCATTTCCATGGAAACTTTCTAAAGGGCTTGACAAAATAGAATCGCCTAGGGGCGCAAAAATTTTAAATCTGCCACTGTATACAGTGGGAATAACATCTGGCTTCTGAAAGATCTGTGACAGCTTGGGGGTGAATTAGCACCACTGTACAAAGGAAACTCTTATCATGGATATAATTGTTTATCAGCCCAACTATCCTGTATCTACAAAATATCATTGTGAAAGATAGATTTTTCACTTAAATAAAAGAGCTTGGTTTGATGAGACAACCACAAAATATTGTTCCCTTCTTTCTCTTTCTCTGTTCTCTTCTTTGCATATTTGGACTCCACCCTAAAATGTTCTAATAAAATTATTGGATGGTAATGACATAAATTTAAAATACAAACTGTGCCCCCCCCCCCACTTTCCACACCTTCTTCCATTTATGATATCTTGGTACACTCATGGTTCTGGAAAGGACTCTTATGGACCGCTTTCTTAATTTATATTATTATTAGCACCACGTCTTACTACCCATTCGGCTTATACACACTTAATTTATAATAGTTAGTAAAAATAATGGTGATATCAGGCACAGCTAATTGGGTAATGCTGGAGCATAAATTGTTGAGAGACAAACAAAATCAATTAGGTTAACAGTGAGCTTGACAATTATGTTTCTTGGGTAATAATATACCTTTCGCTTCAAACACACTTCCAAGATATTTTACGCTCTGTACTTTTCTCAGCTCCACTTCATAAAAAATCTATAGCTTTATTAAGCCTTATTCTCTTGTAAAAATAGCATCCAAAATATAAAATAGCAATGACAAGAATTTTTCTCTCGATATATTGTCACTTAATAATAGGATTAAAAGTAAAACTCAAAATTTCAAACAAATCAAGATTATATCAGTCCTTTTTTTTCTGTACATGGATACAGGTTACAATCTTAAATATCTACATGAAAAAATGTCATATGTCAAAAAAAAAAGTTTTAAGTTAAATCAGATAATTATATTTTAGGTATGAGAAAATGTAACCAAACCACAGATAAATAATTTTTTGTTTGTAAATTACAACTACGGTCAACATTAGTTGTCATAAGGAGAGGGATTATAAAACTTATTATTCACAACTCTTTAATGAAGGTTAATAAAATAGCTCCAAGATAAAAATACATTTAATGAGAAATCACCACAACATTATGCTTACAGATCACATATGGTGATAAAAATCTGATTATTTTTCTTGTACTGTGACTTATAGCACTTTGTGTGAAATATTTTGTAATGATCCTGCAATAAAAATACATTTTATTATTATAATTATAATTGGTGAAAATGGAAAGCCAAGTGGATTTCTTATAATTTTAATTATGATCTACTGAATTAATATCATCATAAATAGGCATAGTATTTGAAATTACCCAGGGTATCCATAAAACATTTTTCTTTGCTTCAAGCAAATAGAAAAAAAATAATCTCATTTTATTTCTTAAGACCCAGTTTTTTCTAATTAGAGAAATTCTAATCAAAAATTTAAAATTCCAGAATTCTGCGTGTGTTCGCTCAATGCTCATAACAGACAAACAAACTCTTCATTTTATTAATATAGATAGCTAATGTGCAAACATTAATATATATATATATATATATATATATATATATATATA
>CABFOW010000250.1:116639-175932 GCA_902141385.1 Timema californicum
TATATATATATATATATATATATATATATATATATAAGATCATTAATATTATGTATACGCCTTACTTTGCTTCAAAATTGTATATATGTATCTTATATATGATCATTAATATTATGTATAAGCATTACTTTGCTTTGAAATTGTATATATATATATATCAGTTGTTTATTTAAAATAATTAGGGATGGTACAGATTCGCTTTTCAACAAATTTGAGTCTTCACTTTATATACAAATCTCTAATCTTAGAAAACATAAGCATAGCCCCCCCCCCACATTGGTTTGATTTTCCCTTCAATCTTAATTTTGTTCACATTCATTCTTTTGTTGTTAAGCAAAATAGAAATTGTAACAAACTGAAAAGTTTTTTTTTTGTTATCGTGTAAAATCAAATTTTTCTAAGTGATAAATTAATATTTGGGGTCTGGCTTTCAGGTTTATTCTATAAGTATGTTGGGCTAAGCCACTAGTATGCTTTATAATATCTTAAATAAAAGAAATCAAAGTTTAAAAGCTTTCTTTTTTTAATTTCATAAGGATTTGAAGGAATAATATCTAAACACAATGAATAAGAACATTTTGGAGATTAAATATGTTAGTATACGCTTATTATATATTGCTAAGTAAGAACGAAACAAATTTGTTTGAAAATTGTTAATTTATCAATTAATATTTTGAAAATATCAATATAAAATAATTTTCTTAAAAGTTTTAACTCAAACCACTAGAAATTATATGATGTAAGTATATAACAGCACTTAAAATGTTTTGATTAAGTTTGTTAGATTTCTACTGATATCTTTTATTCCAAAAATAATAAGAAACACTTGGCTTTTCATGGACAAATTAGAGGGCTATATTTTGGTCTCGATAAAACTAGATGTCACCTATCTGATGAATTTGTAAAAACATTAGGTATTTGAAAAAAAAAAAGAATAATAATAATCTTCAATAATTGCTGTATTAATTTTAAATTAGATGTATGTATGCATTTCGACTTGCGACACCAAACAATTTAAATACACATTACCCATTTAAAGCATAAATAAGGTGACTCAAGATTATGTTTCAATGTATCTGTATTGTAACATTCTCCTAAGGCACCTTTAAGATTATATATTTTGAAATGCATAACAAGGGCCAGGCCAAGTATAGTAAGAATTCATCCATACATAGGCCTATAATAAGGTGACTGGATCTTAAAAGTTATTAAATGTGATTTTGAAATATTGGTAAAACACTAAATAGAAAATACAATAACCAATTAAGATGACACTATTAATAAGAGTTGCACTAAAAACAACCATTTAATTATTATTGTACTTAAATGTTTCAAAGTTGAATAATACTGTGTTATTATTGCTTCATAGATATTATATTTCCTAAATATGTCGATATACATATATTTGGCACTTTTTTGTTGGCAATGTGAAACGTTTATTTTGGTGGAAAAGAAAACGATTGACTTAGGTAATGAAATTATTAACAGTAGGCCTATAGTTTAAATTACACTAGTTTACTATTACTATTTTTAAATGACGATTTATCTGAGACATTCTTGTAAAAGTTATTTGAATTATAAGAAAGATACATAAACACTACCTACTGTACTTTTGAAGCGTTTTATACACTCTTTGGTGTAAATTATTTCAGACAAAATCATCAAATACATAAGACATTGTTTATGAAGACCAAATATACATACATATTAAGCAGACGGCATAGATAGTCTTAAATAATTTTGATTACTTTAAGATAAACAAACATGATTTAAAAAATGAAGTTATCATTGCATGGTTGATAATATACAGAATGGTGCTGTAAGAAAATGACATGTTTACACATCTTATAGAGATGAGTTTTGTGCTTTTCTTTTTCACATTTTCTATAAACTCAGTAAACGTTTTTAATAAGAGTCATCTACTTGTTTGTGAGAATAACTAGATTAATTGTGACAGTTAGATTCTTGATTTTAAAACTTCCAGCTCAATGCTCATGAAATAGTACATAGCGATCTTAAAGCCATGAGAATAACTAGATTAATTGTGACAGTTAGTTTCGTGATTTTAAAACTTCCAGCTCAATGCTCATGAAATAGTACATAGCGATCTTAAAGCCCCATCTACAGAATCTGTATGTCCAAGTTTGTGATCCATAAGATATTATTATTATTATTATTATTATTAGCACCGCGCCTTACTACCCGTTCGGGTTATATGCACTTACGCTAATGTGCAATGGTAGGGTGAATGTGAGATGAAATGGAGGACCTACAGTTTAACGTGGAATCCGAACCACGGTGGAGACCTGGCATGATCCATAAGAAATTGATGCCACAGTTTCAGATTGCTATGTCTACAAAGTTCTGATCCATATCCTTATCCAGGTTCGTACTCCATAGAAGTTTGACAACTCAAACTTTCTAAGGAATAGTTTATACAGAATACCAATCACAGTTATGTGAATATGTGCATGCACATCAAAATAAAACCATAAATTGCAGTGAAAAGATCTATTGCTAATTATAAGTTTGGTAATTCAAATTGTGATATAATTATATATATTGTGATTGTACCTAACCTAAATTTCAAGTGATTTCTGGACTTTTTTTCAAAAAAAGTGGTTTTAGTTTCTTTTATTGACGATTGCTCCTTGCTGTGAACAATTTTCTTTCAAAGAGTTTTATTGAATGAAGTATATGGCTATCTTATTAGTTCACGGTCATATGATTAAGGATATGGACTGTGTGGACACAAATACAATCTCTACGGACCACAGAGTACGGACCTACAGATTCGGAGTTTGTAGAAGTGGCTTTACACTGTTGTTAATTTGGGTAAATGTGTCCATTATTTTTTCTGTATGGATTGTCAGTGTTTGTATCAATACCGTGATGTAGCGATGTTTTATCACTCAATACTCTAGCATAACTCAATAACAGCGCTTTTGTATACAAGTGTCATATTTGTTGATGTGGTGTGTGCCATCCTGCCATTAACTTCTGTTAAATTGCTTATATCATTGTAGATAAAAAATGTACCATTAGAAAAAATATATTATGTCAACTCTGAATCTACTTTCATTAAAAATTAAATCTTTCTTACGCTTGACATAATATCGGACACCATTATCAAGTCCCTAAAATGTAACATCACCCCGGGAAATCCTGCCGAAGGCACTTCAAATTTATTTTATTTAAGAAAATGTTCAAAGACACGATTTTATAAGATGTATTTTGACTGCTCACAGTTGGATAAGCTACTGAATATGGCATCATTGGGAACACATTCACAACTGATCTAATCTATCTTGAAATACTTAACGACTCATCAAGTGACTCGATTGACAAGACAGACAACTCTTAACTTAAAATATTTACCAGAAGTTATTCAGAGTGAACCTTTAAAATAAATGTAAAAAAAAAGTTCATAATGTTTTTTGGTACCATTCTGTATAGAATTAACTAAGATTACTTTAATAATTTTAAAATAGGGTCTAAAAATGTTCATGTTGATATATAAGCAAAGTTCAAGTCACATTGGCTATTTAATACCATTAAAAATAGATGACTTATGATTCCATAGTCTTGTGTTTCATGTAGAGCAACAATATTAAGAAACCAATGAGTGTTTTGTTTTTCTTTATTATTTTAATAATCTGAGTAAAGAAATAAATCTTCAGTACATAGTGAAACATCAAACCGGAACATTATGTAGTCGTTGATTCTGTTCAATGAATAGTATTATGCAGTATGGGGTTTGTAGAATGTGCATATATATTATCATCACACATTGTTGGTAACATACAAGTAAATGTTTAACAATTACTACGGACACAGCAACTTCATAGCTTTCACTTTTTGTAACGATTATTATTATAATAATTATTATTGAAAGTTATAACACATATTACTCTTGAGTCAATTAAAAGCATGTATCATTTAAAATAACAGATTATTGTGCATAAAAATATACACACCCTTTTATAAAAAAAAGGAAGCAATAAAATGTAATATTCGAAGATGTACAAATTTTGGAATTTCTTATTTTAAAATTCTTATTTTTTTAATTGCTTCAAGTTTTTTTTCCTTATAGTTTATACACATCTAGTTAAGACCACAAAGTACAAACCTATAACAGCAAATATCTCGACTAGTACCGTTGAACACTCTGGTAAATTGGCCTTACCTACGTACAGAAATAGTAAAAATTTTCTCATCAACTAGAAAGTCAAAAATCTTGCAATAAGTTGTAAAATAATGTGGATAGATCTTGAGCTATATATAATACAGTTTAGTCTGGCATAGCAATATTATTGAGTCTTTAATAAATGTGCTATTTTCATGTTTCATTTAATGCAGCGCATGAATCGAGGTACAAACAAAAACATTGTCCCCTGGAGCAGGCAGGGTGCAGGTGAACAGATAACGCGCTATAATGTGGGATGAGCACACAATCATAAGGACAGAGTAAGTCTTGGAGGGGGTGGGGGGTGAAAAAGGCAGCCCTAAGGAAGAAATGCTGCCACCCTTAGGACTAATACATACATCAATATAAATGAGTCAGCTTATTGCATGCTTAATTCCCTAGACATTACGCCACACATGATTTATCATTCATAATACATGTCATTTTGGCAGAAAAACTTAAGTACTAGAGTAAAAGTCCAGTCAACTAGAAAACTCGGGTCGGAAAGGGTCGCTCGAGTGTCATGGCTTGTCACGATTCATGAGATCATTTTATTACGTAACACAATGTCCCTTTCTTTGCTCTATTCTTTTGTTGGCACAAGAATACAAATCCAGGCACATGAACAATAGATTCATACTATTGATTGTTAAAAATCTACTCATATAATTAAAAACACTAGTTTTTTGACATCATCAGGTATTTTTTATCCTTTTTTTTGTTTGAAAGACCACAGCAATATTACTTGATTGTTTTATGTTTTGAAAAATCACACATAAATTCATCATAACGGCTGATGTATACAAGAATCCACACAACAATAATGATTTGTTTAACAATGAAGTGACTTTAGCACCTGATACATAACAACAAACACTGGTGAAGTCAACTGACAAGAGGAAACTAACTAACAACTCGCATTCACTAACAGTCAGCCTACACTTAGAAAACTCACATTTTTATTTCAATTAATTTTATAATATATTTTTTTTTACATTATTAAAATGCTATGATTCACAATAGTTTGAAAAAACTTAAGGCTATCAATATAGCTTCAACAACAAACATAAAATATATATACTCCTTTATATTAAATAGATTTATTTGCCACTCGCCCTTTTTCCCACGATATCACTTATACATGCCAGAAGTTCTCAGTGAGGGTTGTCTTAACTGATGAGTGAGGGAGGGAGGGGAGAGGGTAACGAAAAGGAAGAAAACTCAGTATTCCACCTGTCAGCTGACCTTTACATAGTTCAAAAAGACACAAGATAATTTTATTTATCACAACACAGAGCAACATATCTGGCAGCAAAACCCGAAAAGGAAGTGAATTTATTTACTTACACCTTAGCCAAGGAAAAATACACGATAAATACAAAGGAAAAAAATAGACAGAAACCGAATCTCCCCTCTCTCTCAATTATGGCAAACTTGCTGCACAGCACACACTTGCATGCGTATGTACACACATGTCTGCACGCATGCATGCTATATTATACTCTGCTCTGTAACTATTGCTTGCTTGCACCTTGTTTGTCCCTGCTGCCAGGCGTGGAAAACATTGTGATGATGTCACGACCAGAAATCGTCTTCATTTTAGAGTCTGGGTAACTTGTTTTTCATCAATATTATTGTGTATCTATTTGTTTTTCCCCAGTCACAAGGCACTTTACTTTTATACGTGTTTTGTTCTAAACTCAGTACAGCAAACGCATCTGCACTTTTGTAGTTATATTCTTAACAAAAAGTAAAAGATAAAACAAAGGTACGTATATATTACTATATACATATCCTATAATAAATATAAGAGATTACGTATAACAAAATTGTTTTTCAGTGATGAACAATGAAAAACAAACGGGCAAGAAACAATGCTCTCTTTTTCCAAGTAAAACAGCAAAACGTGTATCAGAACATTTAACTAATTCTACAAGACATAATGAGATAATACTGTCGTTTTGAGGCCCATTTCCTGCCTCAAGTCAGAGTGGCTACTCGGCTCCAGTGAATCTCGACTTGATCCAGTGTATCCGTTAGAGCACTCTACTTTAAAAGAAAATATACCATTCAAACACATAAACAACCGGCAACAAACACCTTGAGAGATAAATTAAACCACTCCCCAAGAAATCCTGTGGCACATATAACAATTTGTTAATCGGAGAATGTATTAATAAATTGTAAGATATAGTGTTTATTTTTAAATAAAAAGAGGCATAAAGGGGAATGACAAACATGTAATTAACAGTGGATGGAAAAGGTTGAAAGGTTTTTAAATTGTCATTTATTTTATAACTTTACTGAGCACATTCTTCTTCTTTTTTTTTTAAGTGGAAGGAAAAAAGACATGACACTAATGCTGGCACTGCTATGGCATCAACTCAACCCCACCCAGTCACACCTCAGGGGTGGCGTCCCCCGCCTCCCCCAATGGTTGAGGACACGCACATGGCCCTACCCAATGTCTGCTCGGCTGCCTCCATTTTGTGAGGGTCAAGTTTAGGTTTCTTGGGCTCTGCATCAGGTGGCCTGTGTGATTTCATGTGGGCGCTGCGACTTTTCACCTTGTTGAACACTCTGCAATAAGTAGAAGGCATCAACTTATTTAAAGAAACAATTAAAAATGGCAATAAGTCATATTAGTAAAATAAAAAAATTAGTTTAATTCCAGTGATGCCTTGATGTTACATATGCATTAGAATTTATGGAAATTGTGTTTAAATTTTGTTTACATTGCAACCTTAGTTTAAAACAAAACAGATTTTAACAGCGTATGTTAAAAATAGTTTTACTGATAATGAACTTAACTAAACTAAATTTAAAAAAGAAAACATTTGAGAAGAAAAAATCTTTACCTGTCTACATATAAACAGCGGAAAGAGGATTTTTTTTTCACAACTAACTATTGTAATGTAGACTAAGAATTATTTAAAATTTAGAGGACTATGTTTTTCAAGAGGAATTTAATTATCTTTGCCAAGAGCAAGTTTTTTTTTACACATAAGCAAATAAATAACATTAACTTTTGTTTAGATAGCTCTTTGCACTTTAATGTTGTACTTTAATAAATAAAATCACCTTTGTGACAGATACAATACAAGTGGGGAGTATAAAAAAAATTAATAGAAAGTAAACTTTTTTTTTTGTAAGCGAAAATTTGAATATCATCAAAAATCCTCTACTTTGATATTTAAATAAATCCAACTTTAACACTTTTTGGGGGAATGTTTTCAAATTTAACCGATATATTTTTATGTATAATGTTAATAAACATTATTTAACAGTCCAATGATGCATTTTAGATAAAAAATCTTTGACTAAAAATACATGCTATATCTTAAATCTACTACTGTCAAGTGATCGAAATTTTAATCCAATAATTACCTGTAAAAGTTAGTCATAAAGATAGTTTTTTAATGGGAGAAATGGTAAAATAGATGTACTGCCAAAGTTCTGATTTGTAAGTGTTAAGTGTAGAAATATCCCAATTAGAAAAAACAAACCAATTTTAATTCATAACACGTGATATGGGTACAAGCTCATCTTTAATCACCATTGCAACTTCCCATTCAATGTTGTTCTAAAAGAACTAGCTTCACAAACTATTATATTAATAAAAAAAACACAAAACATTTAAATTTGTAAACAAATTTAGTGATCAAGATAAAACTAGTGCATTCATACACGTTAAGACTTGTATAAACATATATAATAATTGAATAGCTCTTTAGAATGCTACCAATGGTGTTTGGTTAAGGTTTATTAAAAAAACAGCATGATTAATTCATTTTCTTGGGGCGAGTTTTAAAGTCGACAAATTTAAGGGCCTTTACTGGACAAAAATATGCCTCACTAGTCTATACAACTTGCTATGCTCTGGAGCTATTCAATAAGGAGAAAAAAACACCCGACACAAATCATAACTTGTAAAAGAAATTTAGAATTTATACATACATGCAAAAAAAAAAATCCAAACTTTCAATAGCTGTGTAATAAATATTTTATTTAGGAACGTGCATAAAGGTACAGGAATGATTAATAGAAACAAATAGAAGAATTAACTATATATGGCTTACACAATGAAAAGCATAACAAGTATATGTCACTGGACAAAGAGGAAAAATTGTCGCTTAAGGGTGTTGCATGAAAGGTTACTTAGATGTGTTGCAGCTGTTTAGAAATCTGTGTTATTTAAGAAGCTGTTTGATATTTTAAAAAGTTATTTAAAACAAAATGTAGGAGAAAATTATCCACAGGTTTCTGACAAGTTAAGAAATTAAAATTTTTAGTTTAAAGTAAAAAAAAACCAATTTAACGGCGCTTTATGCGGAAATTTGAACTTCTGAGATCAAAGCAAAAGGATAGAAACTTAAATCTAAACTTTCTTTATCAAATAAACTTTTGTTTTGTTAGGGTTGCAGCAGAAAACTAAGATGTGAGATTGTTTTATAGGGTTATATGTAAGTTATCACACTATAACACATACAAACAATTAAACTTAAAATTTAAACATTTGAACTAGTCTGAACTTATGCCTACATTTTGGTGAAAACTACATTAAAAAATATCAAACCACTTCATAAATAATGTGTTTTTTCTAAACTTCTGCAACACTTCTTGGTTCTCTCCCTTAAGGTGGGAGTATGGGGAGTGTGAGAAAAGGGCAGTGTTTTTGCCGCTTTTTTTAAAAAACTTTTTTTTTTGCTAAAATGAATAAAATATTTCTCCAGTAGAGATGTAATTTAATTTCCTTCAAATGGTGATCTCAATAGTTCTTAAATATCTGTCGTGACAACTTTTCCCCTTCATTTAAACAGTTTCTCATCAAATGATAATATGTTCATGAGAGATATTCACCAACTGTTAAGGTCACTATCTGAAGAAATTTAAATTCTATGTTTCTACATGAGCAATAAACAGTATGATTTATTATGGCCTAAAAATGTTTAAATACAAAAACTGCAAAAACACTAAACTTTTCTCATGTCCACTATAATCTCACCTTAGAGGAATCTATTTTTTTCACCTCTAAGGTGAAAACTTGACATCTTTGTCCATTGGCAGAGTTTCAATTTTTATTTTCACTTTAAAAGCCATATTGAATTTATCACTATCTTGAAGGGGTGTGGGAGGGGGAATTCTCCCTTTGAGTTGAGTTTGAATGAACACATCAGGTTTTAGTTATGTTCACTTAATAAAGAACAGTGCTACAAGTATTTCGAGTCAAATTTTTGTAATAGATAAATGCATAAATCATAAACTTAAAATACATTTTTAGCTAAATTTAACATGGCTCTACGTTATATTATACGTATGTAATTTTTTGCTAGAAAAAAGAAGAAAGAGTGAGGATTACTTATTATGAACAATTTTAAAATGCACAAAATCATCTCATCTATTTCGCATTTGGTATCCTGCGTTTTCAATTTTAGGAAAACTTTCAAGTCAATTTCAAACAGCCACCAAAATTCGACTCAAACTAAAGTTTTCTAGTAAGTTCACACACACCTACTAGTTTATCTATTGTCCTTTTCTGCATTACTTTTCACATGTTTAATCACACCTCAACAGTAGAAGAAGCTTTAACTTATTTTATTATATTCAAATAAAGTCATTAATGATTCAGTCGGTATTCCTACCCTTATCTGATGGAGGACAGGGCCGGATTAAGGCACGAGCTTTAGGGGCTACAGCCTAAGGTTCTACTCCAGGGAGGGCCTCCAGAATTAATGAAAAGTTATTTCATTTGTGAACGATGAGTCAAAGTTTATGTACTCTAATTAAATTAGCTATTTAAAAAAGGGCTGAGTTAATATACAGCTTATATATTTGTAGTAAACATACTACAGCAAAAAGAAACAATTTACAGCATAAGTATACATATATTTTGTATTCCTTAACTTTTTATTTAATTTTGAAAATATTATAGGGGTCCTCACAGTATCTGTAGCCCAAAGGCCAACAAAATCTTAATCCGGCCTTGATGGGGGACAAAATAAATGGCACCTTGTCCCATGTTGCCACCACTCAAGTCACGACGAGAAGTGTCCCACTTGATTCAAAACACCGAGGGTTGGAGAGTCCCGAGATGCGAGTTAAAATCAGGCAGTCCAGGGTAGATGGGGATGGGGGGCACACCAGGCAAACAAGAGCCGCTGAGATGGACAGATTTACCTTCGCGCCCTGATCATTGTTGGCCGTTTTCTTTACCCGAAAGAAGCTCATGTTGGTCTAAACTTACTTCCCACATATCTTGCAAGGAAATTCCTCGAGAAGGTCGCCAAGGGCAGGGGGTGTTGCGGTCGCTGGCCGCTTGTCCGGGGTGGGAGAACGGCCACACACACCCCCACCGTGGATACGAATATGACCATTCAGTGCGGCCCGTGAGTTGAAACTCTGTTCATTCAAACACAAGAAATATAAATTTAATAAATAATATAATAGAGAGTTTTACATCAATTTAATTAATTTTGCTACTAAATTAAAATATTTATATTAAAATTCGAGCTATATAATCAAACCTTTGTATTTATGAGAGTAAAAAACTGCTTTCAAATATATATTTTAAGTTACACAACTTTATTAAAATCCACCCAAAAGTTTTAAACTTATTTGAACAGAATTTCTGTTTTCTTGTAAAATAAATTCTTAAATATTTTAGATAGTAAAGCTATAATTTCTCTTAATACATTGTCTCATGGCTTAGAGGAATTCATAAAGTTTCTGGTGCAGTCTCTGTGGATGTAAATTAATCTTGATTAGGTGAGTGTGTTAGTCATTGGGTTTTTGCTCAAAATATTTGTAGGTGGTTGTGTGTTTAAGATGGAGATATAAGTGACGCGAGAAAAGGTAAGTGTTCTTGTAGTTTTTATATCAAGACATTCTATTTTGATCAAAATAAATAAACTATTGTTTCAGTTCAAACATAGAGTCTAATTTTCTCCAGTGATAGAAACATTTCTTGAATATCTGTCAAGGTTGTCTTGTAATTTAGTGACAACTTTTTCTCTTAATTTAAAAAGTTTGTCATCCAATGTCGCTATGTTCATGACAGATATTCAAGGACTATTGAGGTCACCATGTGAAGGAAAATTAAACTCTATTTTTGTATTGAAGCAATGTTTTATTTATTTTGGCCAAAAGATCTTTTGCTAAATAAATTGCAAAAACATTGATATTTTCTCGCATTTCATACATCCCCACCTTAAATGGACGCTAGGCCTTAGCAATGCAGACATATGATGGCTTCTTAAAGTTAGCAGGCACTGCCTTACTATTTTTACTATAATATTATGATAAAAGACATGTCTTA
Organism: Timema californicum; assembly: GCA_902141385.1. NCBI lineage: Eukaryota > Metazoa > Arthropoda > Insecta > Phasmatodea > Timematidae > Timema > Timema californicum. The sequence goes on from CABFOW010000250.1 coordinate 128,141, forward strand.
AGCTATTTATTAATTTTCTGAGACCAAAGAAATCTCAGGTACTCATCTCATGGCTTATACCATAAACCGTATACGGTATATTAAATAGACGATCATCCTTGAAACAAAAAATGTGTCAAAGTGCAGTCTACAGGTCAACCGCAGCTGCAATTTTGGTCGATCGATTAAAAAAGATTGAGATAAAGAAAATGAAAAGAAAGGGCTTGCAGATTTTTTTCAAATCAACATTGGGAAATCGAAATATCGAAGCTGTCTGACTGATGACGATTTACAATCCTGCCTTTGTTTATGACAGAATAATAATTACAAACTCTCATTCAACAAACTATCCTAAGATTATGCAGTGCTATGCATCAACCTAAAAGTCAAGTGTTTAATGAGAAAATACTTTTTTCAGGAAATTATGTGTTATGTGGTTTGATGAAAAACTCAGTTTCAGTGTGTGAAAAGACTCTTAAGTTCTTATATGCAATATAGTTTTACTATTAAAACATAAAATGGGTTATTGATTTTTTTACCACTGAAACAAATAATATGACCCTATGGTTCTGTAGTAGATCACAAAGGATTTTCCTTCTCTGGAGTAGATACTTATGTCAAAAAGTCTGGTCACTCCTGCACTAGATAATATCAAATTTGGATAGGTCAATCACTCTTTCATTTCCAAATAACCATTGTTCAATTTTGTTGTACAGTAAAACCTCACTAATATAAAACCAAACTACATCTATTTTACATTTAAAGTAATACAAACATAAAATAAAGCATAGAAAATAAATTAATATGTATATTACTTACAGGATATGTTGGTCCTTTAATTTGACTTTACTCAGAACATGACGATCTTAGTTCATCCACACTCACATCACTTGCCATACTAACAGGTTTGAAAAAAATAGTGATCTTTTGTTTTCTGCCTCAATCCTTCAACCCAGCTTTTTCCCTGGCGTTTATTAATTTATTATTTTTGAAAAAGGGCTGTCCAGATTAAGTGAATTCCAGTTTAACAGGTTCCGAATTAATGAGGTTCTACTATTTTTTTAAATATGGTCAAACAGTTTCACTGTACTTAAATCCACTGTTTACTAAAGTAGAATCCAGGAAAAAATGCAGCCCGATGTGTTGTATGGTCCAAACTGTACTATCTATCTAACTTAGGTATTATTTAGGGGGATTGGGTGAGGGTGTAGGGGGAGGGACCACCATTTTGAAACAAAATGTATACAAATACTTTGATAAAAGATTAGCCCAACATTTACTTACTGCTGAGCAATCCGGATATTCACAGACAAAGAGTCTGGTTTCCGAACTTGTTGACACCAGCTCGACATCATTGGCCTGAAAGGATAATAACTAATAAATGGGATATCAATATTCTGCATCTAAAGAACTATGAGTAAAAGGACTCTTGATTATCTGTAATTAATTAAAGGGACATTTGTTTTTATCAATGTGTCTTATTACCCATTTGGGTTGTACATCTGTCTACTAATTACTTAAATGTGTTAGGTAGGAGGAAGGTTGAATTAAGAGTATGTGTACTCACATTTGTTAGGATGGAAAATGTAAAATTATTTATTAAAAGCCACCCTCAGCTAGTACACCCAACTGGGATCGAATCCCGATCTCCCGATCAGTGAAAGTCTAGTCTATTGAGAAAGTAATACCGCAAACCATGTGGTACCAAATCAATTAGAGGGACAAAACTAAATGATAATCTAATTTAATAGTGACTATAATATCTAGTCACATCACAAACTAACACTTCCTTTAGAAATATGTTCATTTATAAAAATAATTTCTGAAGTTTGACAAATTACAGGTTTAAAAGAGAACCCTCAGCACTCTTTAATTTGCCCTCGAAGTATGTTCACACATAATAAAAAAAAATCTTGGTGTATACATGGATAAGCCACAAATTCGATGACATGAGCGTTGTTGAGTTTTTATACTAAATTGGTTGCTGCTAATATGACACACACCAACTTTGTAGTTGTGATTAATTTATGAATAGATAGATTAATGAAATTTTTCTTTCCCAAGTCCATTAAATTTGAAAGTCAAACTCATTTCTTTATTAATTTCTAAAAGTAAATTTGCAATAAACAATCATATCCAAACATAAAATTAATCTTACAACAGCTAATTAAATGTAAGTGAAATGTTTATTTCTTACAGGAATGCTATATCGAGGCTCCTCCATTTTAATATCATCAAAATCATAGTCTACATTCTGTCTTCGTCTAATCAGACGTAACCTTTTGTACTCCTCGGGACACACTTTCTTCCAAAGGTAGTAAAACTGGATACACTGTTTTATCGTCTTGGAGCCAATCTGAAATTTGTCAACAGTTCGTACAACTTTTTACTCTTATCATGCTTTGGCAATATAAATATTAACAGCTTAAATTTACATATGTAAGCCTATATTCAATTTTGGTCATTTTGTGCGGCTGTGTTCCTTACAAATTAATGTTAACATGATAAAACTCTGCGTTAATCGAATTATATGTTGTAAAAGTAGTGTAATGTAGCAACTTAGAACAAAATCTGTTAAACATTTGCAATTTAACATTTTTTATATGCTATTTAGTGTATAATGTTATATAAATATAAACAAATTAAAGAAAATACAGACTTCAATTAGTATATGAGAATATATATTCAGTTTGGCCTCACTTCGAAGTGAAATAAGTAAACTTCACAAATGTTTATTGCCAAATATTGGCAAAACCAACTGTACTTTTACACTTTACTCATTTACTTAATAGCATTATATTTTGAAAAAAGTACAGGAAAGGTGGCTAGAAACATATGTGTTCGTCCCTTTTATATGTTTCTATCCACCTTTCCTGTACCTTCTTCCAAACATAATGCAATTGCCTCGTTAATCGAAAAGAGGTTTTCTTTTTAGATGTAGATCACTTACTTAATACCCATTTGACCGACCACATAAATATTCAAGTGATACATTATAAACAAAACAAGTTAATAATGTGAATTTATATTAGCTACCTCCTGTGCGATGCTAAGGAAGTCCTTGTCATGTTTCAGCAAGCCTTGGTGGAAGGAATCCATCTCATCCGCACTCCACCGATCGCTCTCACAGTAGTCGTATGCAAGCAAAGGGTGGCCCGAAGGTAAAAAGGGGGTAGGTTGCATTAACTTTAACATTGCCTCCTGAAACAACCACATATAAAACAAAAATGTGTGTGTGTATGGATATCAAATCTTGCAGATTATGGTGGGCAGGACATGCAACACGGAGGAAGAAACTAGGACCAGGTTCAATGTAATTACAGGTAAGACTGATGGGAAGATACCAGTTGGAAGACTTTGACAGGACTAGGGGAGTAACATTAGAATAGACCTGGAATAGAAAGGGTGTATTGAGGTGTACTTGATACAGCTATCCCAAGATAGGGCCAAGTGGCATACTGTTGTAAGTGGAGCAATGAGTTTTCAAGTTCCTAATGGCATAGAGAATAAGCAAATAAATAAATAAGTGTGTGTGTATTTTTTCTACTCCACTATTTTACAAATCTGAATCTCGAATCTGAATTTCAATTTTACCCAAAGTCCCAAAATCTCTAATCCAAATATTAATATGAGAAACCATGAGAAACACAAAAAGCTTACATTACAATATTAATTCATAAGTTGCTTATAAAAAAAAACGCCATGTTGTAAGCCTGCAATCAAGCCATACTGACTGAGCGGCCACTGTCTGTTTCAGAAGATAGCCCCAACTTAAAAGAATAGAGGGTGTCATGTGGTCAGCACAACAAACATTTCACCCATTAATCTCAAGTTTTCTACACTGTGCTGCAATTTTTACTAACAATGTATAGAAAAATATATGTTTTAAGCAACCTGGTAGGCAGTAATGAGTTTTAGCAAGGTTACTAACCTGGTAGCCAAGCAGCCAGGGGAACCAACTTTAGTGTAGGTCTCTCTGGCCAAAAATAATAGTGTCATAAAAGCTTTTGGTTGGGGTTGTTTGTTTCTCTTGATTTGGACCACACAGGGTACACCACCGCTAACAGGACAGGAGAGCATGGCCATGTTTGATCATAAGGACCAATGGGAATGTTTTGCCAACTAATTTCAAAATTTCAGGTTAGTCGGGTGATGTAGGACTCGTCATTCATAATTTTTTTTAACACACTTGAGTCAGGGAAGCTCTTATGTCAACTCTCAGGAATTATGTTTTGTAAAGTATTTAACGGTACCACACGTTAGCCGTTCGGTTATTTCCCGCAGGTATGTTTGTTATAATGAAAGACCAGTTGTAATAATTAATAGTAGTTAAATTTCTGAACTTATACATTTTTCCTTTATGATGGAGCTAGGAAATTGATGTTTTGAATCTATAATAAATATGTTGACAGCTACTTTCACACTATTCACACTATCTCTGAAGTGAAATGCCAGAAGTAAATCACTATATTAAATAGTAATTTAAATACATATGGTTTTATTAATTTAACCAACACAACACATTCACTTTACAATCTCTTCACAAACTATAATTTAAAAAGTAACCATTAGTTCCATCCTGACCTCACTTCATTTGCTAAGATATTACGATCATATAGAGGTTGGCTTTGAAAGCGAGTGTGTTCGTTTGTGTTCATTTGTGTTCATTTATGCACATAGCAACCGGAGCCAATACTTTTCATTCAAGTAGTTACTAATTCGTTTTTACAAGATTGAGTTTGACCCCATTCCAGATCCAGTGATTCACAGAAAAATATTGAAACACCGAGGATCAAATCCGAGACCTCTAGATCTGTAGCCAGGAACTGTGACCCCTAGACCACATAAGTGGTCGCTTCTGGAAGATTTAAATTGTAACAACATGTTAACATCTTTACTTATTATCCATTAGTCTGACACCTTAGCTCAGTCAGTAGCATGTCTGTCTAGTGAGCTAAGGGTCTTGGTTTCAATTCCTGGCATGGTCAAAAATGTATCATTGGTGAAATGTGGGTTTCCCCCTTCACAATGATGAAATGACAGCCGCGTGTTGGTTGTTGTGTATGTTCTAGATTTGAGTTAGTTTATAAGTCGTTTACTGATATAATTATTTAGTTCAGAAAATGCACGTTAAATACCTTGAAAAAATGAAAATAAATATAATTCATTCAATGAAACATTCATATGTCCAGTTATCGCGAAGCGAAAATAATTATCTGTGAAGAATACTTTCTTCGACTCGACAGCATCGCTAGGCAAATTTTTGTGTCTTAAATTAATGTTCTGGTTTTTAAGTTTGTTTCATGTCATGTTAAAACAACAATATGCAGTCAAAGGTCAGAGAGTCCTAAAATTTTAAACATCCTTTAGGATCCAAGGTAATTGAGGATTCAAAGGTATCGTCCCTCCTCTTTTATCCAAGCATAATGTATCAATTTGGACACATACTAGTGAAAACCAAACCCCACATGTTAGGAAGTAAAGTATATCATAAAAAAAAAATCTTGTGGAAGTTACTCACATGAATGTTTCCATGACACATGTGTAGCAAGTGTAAGGCATACTCTTTATTTCGCCCACCGCCTGGCACAGCGGCACAACACGCAAATTCCAGGTACATGTCCACTGAAAAGAGATGTATAGAATAAATTATTACTACACATTTTTTAGCGCCGCGTCTTACTACCCATTCGGGCTATATACATTTGTACTAATTACGCTAATGGGTTAGGAATGAGTAATGTTGAAATTAGAGAAAGTGTACCCACATTTACATGTCAAGAGAAAGTAGGGAACTACTAAGCAATAAACCCGTTCAGTACATCCAACTGGGATCGAATCACAATACCCGTGTCATCATCGGCAGTCCAGTCTAATGCGAGAGCAGCACCTTAGACCTTAAGGCCACCAAAGCAGGTACAAACTAATTCAAACATGTATTTATTCAATAAGAATAATGTTTTATGTTCTAACCCTTTTAGTGCCACCTCTCTCAATGGATTTATGTGCAAAGAGTGTCACGGATATTTCATCATTTTTAAAAGTTCTTACAAGATAAATCACCAAAGTGTTAGTTATGAAACTACTTTTCCTACTGCTCTATCATTTTTATCTGCCTATACTTTTCAAAATGGAGAGGTTAATGTTCTCATTCTAGTGAAATAATATACTCTCATATCATATCTATCGGTTAACATCGGAACTAGCGCAAATCTGGAAAGCCATGGCTAAAAGGGTTAAATTAATAAATTGTTTATACAAAAAGAGTAATCATAATAAATGTATGGATATATGAAGAATATACATTTGACACAGATTCATTTATTAGGAAAAAAAAGCAAACTATGGCATCAAGCTCACAAAAGACTGACTTACTAGTGAAGGGAAGGCCAAGTTCAAACCTCAGCTTGGTGCACTTTTGGTGGTTTTAAAGTTTGGATTTATCAATGTGATTCTTGCACCCCTTCTCACTACTGATTCAGGTGCACTTTCCTTAAGCCATCTTCACAATCTCTAGCATTAGAATAGGTCGTTAATAGCCCAGGTGTTGAACATACCAATTAATACAAATATCCAGCCACCATTCATTGAGTCACACATGATTGTAAACCATCTCTTACATGTATCTCCCAAGGTTATTTAAGTCAGATGTAACCAGAGAGAGGTTTAGGGGTTTTGACCCCCGTAACCCTCAAAACTGAACAAATAGAATAAATACAACCTTAGTTACCATCATCATCATCAACATAATAAACACTTCCCAGCCAGTGGTCATGTCTGTTTGGAACATAACTTCTCCAACGACTCCTCCCTCCTGACCCAGTCCTCCCCTCTCTCCTCCACACTCCTTTGTACTCCCTTCAGCCACCTGTCCCTTGGTCTTCCTCTTGGCTTACTGCCCACCACTTCAATATGCAACATTGTCTTTGATATCCTTTTTCCTCCTGCATTCTCCTTACGTACCATATCTAGGCCTACAGTTATTTACTAAATAGTATCAAACTAAATAAGATCCTGATTTTTAATTAAATATCTTATAAAGCTCTTAACACATGCTAAGGGTTATTAACACCCATAACCTTACCTATAGAAAATTTAGAAAACCCTGATACCACAAATCTGATTTCACCCCATGTTAAGACTAAGTAAGGACCAGTTTCATAGATACATTTGCAGTTCCATACTAAATACAATACTGCGCTTGTTATCCCTCCAATGCGGCTTCGGGGGTAGCTCTTGGAGATGTTGGAGCGGAGTGTTGGCGTTCGGGAGTTTGATGGTTGCAGTCGGGATCATAGAAGATGGGTCCACGGGTGAAGTATTGTTTTGTTGCCGCTGTCTTCTTTAGGGTCTTCTGTCGGTGGGCCTTGCCAGCCCGGCGGGTGTATCCCATCCCGTGAGGTCACCATCAGAAGGGACGATCAGGTTGGAGGGTGAGAGGACAGAATCACGGTAACACGGAGTCGCGGTGGGAGGTGTGGATAAAGTCCCCGAAACGTGAGTCGTGGTGGGAGGCAAAGGAACTGTCCCGGCAACAGGAGTCACGGCAACAGGAGTCACGGTGGGAGGCAGAGGAATAGTCCCGGCAACGTGAGTCACGATGGGAGGTAAGGGATAGTTGCGGAAGGATAGGGAGTGACGATGAAAATGCTCTTTCCAAAATAATGACAATTTATTAATGCTCTTTCGTAACGGTGGTTCCCCAGGGTGGGTCACCACTAAAAACAGCTCCAGAAATCACCGTGTTATATAACCTCCACTGTTGCCAGGCCTTGACCAATGGAGGAAACAGGGGCTTCCCATTGGTGCAGGAAAACGTGAGAGACAGTGTCCTTCACGCGAGTCAATAGCAAGCGCTGGCGCTGTGTACTGAGGGGGAGTCGTCACGGACGGCTCAGAGAACATGGACTTTGGGCCGGTCCAGGCAGTAGGGAGGGTGGTTGGAGCGGCCGGTGCAAGTGCGAGGAGAGATACACGAGCCGACTGAACAGTGAGGCACATCACGCTTAACAGACTCAAATATAATATGGCCAGTTTCACATATGAACCCGGCCCATTCCATTATGGTCTTGGTAGGTGTCAACTCATGTTTAGTATAGCACCGCACTTGAGGTGCTCTAAGTGTGACTATGAAACTGGACCTTAGTATCTTTGACCTGACTAGGATTCAATTTGTCGAAACTACTAGAGTTGGTCTTGGTCACACCATGGAACCAATAATGAGATAAAATATTTTTCAAACCATTATAATTAATACCTACTTACAGAATCAAAATTTCCTATGAACATTACATTATGTGGAACTTAGTAAACTATATTATTATCTAATTAATAAATATATAGTTTATTTAAATAGTTATATCCTTTGAATCAAAGCAGCTTTTAAAAATCATGATACATTTTCTTAAGGTTTCATTCATGATAAAAATAGAAGTGTATGAATCTAGTACATGCGAGAGTGGTGGTGCAAGGAATAAATAAGATAGAAGAGAAAGCAATACTGAGATAGTATGGTCAGGTAATGAGGATGGAGAAGGAGGAGAGGATGCCAAAGATGAAAGAGAATTATGGAAATGAAGTATATAGGGAAAAATACCACAAGGTAGACCAAGAGAGATGGAAGGAGCAGATAACATAGAGATGCAAATGAGAGGAGAAGAATGGATACAATTAAAGGAATAAGAAAGGGGGAAGGATAGAGGAAGATGGACGCATTTTATTAAACTGACCTGGCCACAAGCTAGAAACAGTTGATTATGATAATGAGTAACTCATATATTTATATCCCTGTCCAAAAACAATCTCCAAATTGATTATAGAGGTGTTCACTATTCATAAATTTCTCAGCCTCTGGTGGCTGGGGTGCTATGTCCCCCAAACCTCTCTTTGAAATTTAAACCTGGCTACAGCCTTGTTAGTACTAACACAAGATTGCACTGGCGAACTCTTCAGTAACCTGGACAAGAAGGAACACAGTGTGAAATCCCACCTTCTGCATCTGTGCTGACTTTGCTGATGCCAGGGTCCCAGAGGAGGTGCTCGTAGGAAGGTTCTCTGTTCGCCTTCTCTCTGTCAGGATTCCACTGTGGTATTACACACTGGAAGTCAGGCCCCAAGTTGATGTGGGGGGTAGCATCAGACTCTGGAGCGGTCTCGGTAGGCATGGAGCTTTCTTCTTGGCCACACGACTCGATTGTTCCATCTGAATGCAGTTGTTGAGAGGGTTTTAAAGTGTGTATTATTTATTACCAGCAAGTATAAATGACCTATTATCACTTATGGCCTCTGTTATAGATTTAAAAAAAACACTAAATTTAATTCAAAACAAAACCCATTTTGATGATCAAGTTGTGAATCAAATCGAAGCAGGTCAACCAGAAAAATATTGTTTCCGCCTATTTAAATTAACCCTCTCACACTTGGATGAATTGAATCAAAGTGGAAATAATTATCTGTGGAGAATACTTTATTTGACACGACAGCGCCGCTAGGCAAATTTTTGTGTCGCTGGTAATTTCCAGACAAATTTGAGGACGTTCAACAGATTAGTATTGTGTTAACCCCAAGAGAGGATGTGAAAATATTTTATAGCTTGTGTGTACGTGTTCAAGTTTGTGTGAGTTATTTGTAAAATGAAGCTGCAATGGATTATTAAAAACTAATGACTTTAGTTCAGAGCTTCATATTTATTTATAATAAAAACAACAACCATTGCAATTAAAAATATAGAGAATACATGAGAGGAAATCAGTAAAAATTTAAAAAATATTGCACAAGTTTACTTACATTTTTGATCTATGTTTATATTACAGGAGCATTAATTTCTATTTTGTAACATTATATCTATTATGTTGTAAATGTGAAAGAATTACAGACTTTTTTTTTAAGTATTTAAAACCACGGTATTTTGATTTTTCCTCTTCACTTAAATGTGAGTCCAAATGCTGCACTTCAATTTGAATCGTCTAGGTGGAAGCTGTCCTTAAGGCAGTATTTCTCCAACTTTCACCAATCCTATACCCTTTCAAGCCTTTTTAATGTGATTTAAAAAAATATTTAGTAGCTAGCTAAACAAAGCTCGGCCAAAATTGAAACGAAAGCTTGGAAAGAGTTCATGACATTACATCAAAATCTGCTTAATTTGTTCATAAAATTGTTGAATACCCCAAAAAAATTTATGACTTATCGAACTTAATGTTATCACGTTGCCTTGGGGATATGCATACTATAGTTTGGAACTTAAGGTTCTTAAGATCATAATACATAATACCAATAAATAAGAATTGTTTCAAATTTACTACTTTACAAACATGACTCATGAATCTAAATCTTCATTTTATTTATGAATCCTGACTCATGAATTCTAATCTGAGTCTTGGAAAATATGATGAAGCCAAGAGGAAATAGAAATTTGAAATCTTAGCAAAATGTTAGATTATTGGTCTAGAGTATTAGGTGATAAGTTTGTCCTGTATTTATGTCAGAGAAGCAGCAAAACAAATTTAATTTAAAAGTAATTTTTTTTTTTAATTATAGTAGAAAGTCGATAATTTAGATATCAAAAATCTGGGTCATTGATAGTCTGGATCCCCAAGAAAAAACATTATTTATAAAAATAACCAGAGTGGTATGAATATAAGAAACATGGGTGCTAAAAAAATGCACCTCAATCCTTGTTAAAAAAATTTGGAGACTTTTTTCCTTAATAGATTTTTGCCTTCTTGTATTCCTTGTGAATTTGTGATATTTAGCAACAAAAAACGATGTGTAGGTTCATTGTTTAAATAAAGTGATAATTTTCTCCCTTAACACTGAGTTTTCGTAAGTATCCTGTCCAAGCTTATTTTTATATGTTTTGTTATAAGTATCGTATTTTAAAAAATCCGGACAAATTGTTTATCCAGACTGGTCCGAGCCCCAATTAGTCTAAATTATCGACAGTCTACTGTTTATTTAAATCTCGAATCTCCTTTAGGATCTGAGGGTCCAATTCACACACACAAAAAAAGGTCAATCTGCAATTTATTTGTGGACCGACTGCTCAGACGTCATTTTGAGTTTGTGCTCAAAAACACCTTCAAAAAAGGTGTCTCGCCTGTGGAATTTTAAAAGACTATTGTAGATTCAGCTTATTAATACTCACTCCTGGAGACAGTGGTGGAGCTAGGCCAAGTTGCAGGTGACAAGCTGGCCGAATGCGGCACATTGACAGCTTGCCAGAACAGTCCTTGCCCCTGTCTCGCCGGACTCAACATGGGTGGAGGGGTGTACTGGGGTGGAGGAGAGGAGGACCCAGGCTCTTGCAACCGTGGGGCCCTTAGCCGGGACCGGTATGAGGGCACGGGGTGAGGGAGAATATACAGAGGCTCCGGCCGAGATCGTTTGCGTGCAACCCTGATGGGACTGGCTGGGATGCTGTCATGGAGAGAAGATAATGTCAAATATTATGATGGATTAAATAGTAATACTATTATAGTTGTTTGTTATGGTTATAGCCAAATCTATATATATATTCTGCAAATTGACAAATAAAACCTCTACACGGGAATCAAACCCAGGACCTTTTTCTTAGTACGCCAAAGCTCTAACCACTGAGCTATACAGGAGGATCACTCATATGTAGGTGATGATTTACATACGTCCATCACAAAATCTGCCTTAAACAATGAGCGAAAAATGATCTGGAGCATGGGATCTCTCCTGGATAACTAAGTGGTTGGAGTAGTGACATACTAAGCCAAAGGTCCTGGGTTCAATTCCTGTGTCCAGGTGTCATTTTTCAATGTATTAGTTAAGATATTAAAATGTTTAATACAAAAGTGTTGACTACCATTAGGTACTGCTAGTTATTCACGTGCTATTGGTGTGGACATGAGCTTGTCCCCATGTCTGATTAGAGTGGTTGTTGACCACAATTTTGTTTCTGACTGGTTCTGATAAGCTTTGTATATTATTTGTACAACGATTCGTCCTGCCATCTAATTAGTAAGTGATACAAGAGCAGGCCATAAAGTATCTAGAATACTATCCTAGGTAAGGTTAGTTTTTAAGTTATGTGCTGATATTATTTGTGGGGTCAGAACAGAGGAATGTATTCCAAAGTGAAGGGGGTAGTCAATAGATAAGATAATTTTAACATGTGCACCCCAATATCCTTGGGAATGAACATATCTGACAGCTAATCTGACAGCTAGAAAAAGTGAAAGGATCTGCTTTCCTTTAACCACATGTTAAGTATTGTAATATGCAACTTTTACTTTTGATAGATGTGTTAGTAGTAGCTATCAAATAACACTAATACACTATTATAATATTGTCAATGTTAATTACAAAAAATATGTTTGAATTTTCTAAAAGGTATTCAAAATGTATATTTGTAAGAAAATCAAGGTGTATGTACTAGCCCATGAAATGTGTATATAATATAAACCCTATGCACACAACTCAATTATCTCTATATAATTAAAAAATTTAATACCCATTTACACAATTTAATGAACATAATAATAACCATGAGTATGTTAAGACATTTTACTAAATCGTCAAGTACATCTGTGGTAATTGAAATGTATTTATTTATTAATAATATTTTATCACTTCAACATGTCTGAGGGTGTGGAGGGGAGGGGTAGAAATACAACCCCCTCAACCAACTCTCATGAAATATAAATATAATAGAAAGATAGCGCCACTTGGATGAATTTAATTATGTCCTTTCTTATGTCACACAGTACACAGTGGTTATATTTTAATACTAAAATATAATTAATAAAAAAATAAGTAAAGTAATGACACTAAATGGACTTTGTGTGGATTTTAAAGGTTTATTTATTATTTAACGTTCCAAAATGTGACCTATTTTTAACAACTTTTAGTTTGTCTTTCATATTGCTTTGTGTAATACACTGGAATGTGTGGTATACTGAGTGTCATCACACGGTTGGCCAATTAGATATCTTTCCCCATCTGGCACTACCTTTTATTCTCTTTGCATTGCTCTCATGTGTCTGACTCGAGGCGGAAACATAAAATAATGGCAAAGAGAACATTGCCTAATTATTAAATTGCCCCCAAAACACAATTTATTATAATCTTTTAATGGCACTTGTGATTTAGATTTTTGACAATATCTATGGGACAAGTGATAAATGATTTGTTGTGAAACATTAATTGCAACTGTTGCCCATTGATTCATTATGAATTCTCTTAAAATATACGGTAGTTAAAAAGAATGTCTTAAATTCAGTAAGTATTTTGATAATTTTCTTTATAAAAGTAAGACAATAAAAATGTTGGGAGTTTTATTTTTGATACTAATAATAACACAGCTTTTGAGAACCATGCAACAAATTACCATGAAACCACCATATGAGGGGTTAGGTTGTACACATTTGCTTTTAAGTTTTGTCGAAAAAAAACCATACACAACCATTTTCATGCCTCCATTTTTTATTCTTTCGTATCCACAGATTCATATGTGTTAAAATGGAAGTCATAGCTTATTTGGAATATATGAAAGATTTTTAGCTACCAAAGTAATCTTAATCTACTGACATGAAATTATTTTATTAAATTAATTGTCGGATTCTAAGGTTATCTGACCTTGTGGGGCTGAGAAAAACATCATCATCCACCTCCTCCTTCAAGTTGTCGAGCGTGACTTGCAGTTTGGGCCTCGGATTCCGAGGACTATGGTGGTGGTGATGGTTGTGATGGTGGTGATGGTGGTAATGAGGGTTATGGTGGTTCCCCGCCACTTTACTCAGTAGTCGCAGCTTGTTAGAGTCCACCTCGCTTCGCTTCTGGTACATACTCGCATTCGCCGAGCTAATGTTTGTACTAACACTACCCGACACCATCATGTTTTTAGCGGGATGAGAGTTCGCGGCCTGGAAGAACTTGAGCTCCCCATTACTATCCACCATGATCCCCGTCAGTCCAGAGTTCGCCATCCCGAAATCTACCATTCCGTTTCCAAGAAGTTTGAATGAGTGAATGCCACCAAAATCAAACTTTTTCCTACTGCAAAAGTCCTTGGGGCTACTTGAGAGGAGAGGGTCTTCCGAATTTGGCATCATCTGAGATTGTAATGTGTGGTGGGGAGAAAGAGGGAAAGAAATCTGTCCCTGTGTCTGAGCATAAGAGGAGGGAAGGGGCGAAGACACTGAGGAGGACGATGCAGGGACACTAGAGATTGATAGGGGAGAGGGAACAGGGGTAGCAGAAAGAGGTGAATGGGGTGGAGGAGATGGATTCACTAACGATTGATACAGTCCTAGGCCATGTGATCTCATACATCCTTGACCACTCATAGACTCGGCGGGCAGGACTTCCGAGAGAGCCTCTTCCACCGCGGCAGAACTGGACATGTTTGTAGTGTAGAAGGCCGCAGAGAGGGGTGATGAAACTGGGGGGACATGCCCCCCATGTGAGATGACCGACTGGACAAAACTGTCTGTTGACCCTTGCTGAGGAGAGGAAAGGGGTAATCCGCAGCCTGTGTTACTTGTGATCATTCCTCCATGACCAAACGAGGGTGACTGACCCTCTTGACTCGCCGGGGGAGTTGGATAGGTGAAACTTGGAGAGTCATGATGTGCGAGAGGGGAAGGGAGTGGGGAGTTGGTGAGGACAGTGTGCGGGGAGTTGGTGTAATTTATAAACTCCTTCTGGTCAAGTGGTGAGTGCGTAGGTTGGTACGAGAGATCTTTGGGAATGGGCGACTGCTGTCCATAGGCGGAAAAGTCTACAAGGTTGACTGGCAATGGAGAGTTGAGTACGGCTTGAAAGTCTTGATGTATGGAGTGGTTGCTATGTGACTGGTACTGTCCCACGCCAGGGCTGTGAACTGAGTCCTGCATGCCGGTGGCATTCTGGTAGTCCTCCAGTGATGCTATATCCTGAAGCTGTTCTGCTGTAGTCTGATCCTGAAGTAAGGACGCTGCTTGGAACTGAAACACAGACCACTACTCTGAGGTCCCACAGTACCGTTTAAAGAAAATAAGAATGTTTCACATGGCCAAGGCTACAATCCTAATTAATTCATTTAAATGGAAATTCAAACATCAATTTACAAACAATTGGCTGATCGTTAATTCATCAGTGTAGAAAGAGAATCCCAAATTTCACAGATTATAAATATTTTGGGAGCAAACTTGAAATCCTTTACTCAGACATGCAAATGAGTAAGAAAGGAGTTAGAATTTCTTTAAAATTGAAAAGCACTACTAATTCTACTTTCACGTATTCACATGCCATTGCTTTTTCACATTTATAGTCTTTAAAATGAAATGGCGTACCATAGAGCAGGAGTGGCCAGATATTTTCATCTATGGATCTACTTCAGAGAAGGAAAATCCTTTGCAATATACAACAGAGCCATAGGATTGTACTGTTTGTTTCAGTGATAACAAATTAATAGCCCATTTTGTGTTTTAATAGTAAAACTATAGTGCATATATGAACTTAAAGTCATTTCACACACCAAAACTGAGTTTTTCGCCAAATCACATAAATATATAATTTCTCTGAAAAATGTATTTTCTAATCAAAAACTTGACATTTTAAGTTGATGCATGACACTGCATGATCTTAGGATAGTTTATTGAATGAGAGTTAATTACTACTCTGTCATAAATAAAGGCAGGATTGTAAATTGTCATCAGTCAGACAGCTTCGACATTTCGATTTTATAATGTTGATTTTAAAAAATCTGCAAACCCTCTCTTTAATTTTCTTTCTCTTACTCTTGTTTATTCAATCGACCAAACTAGCGGCCTCGGTCAATCGGTAGATCGCGATCAACTGTTTGGCCACCTCTGCCATACAGTATAGGCAGAATAGGCTTTTCTTTTAATGGAAATGCATTTACATTGATTCTTGAGGAATGAATGTCTTACTGAGTCATCATCATCATCATCATCATCAACTGTTTCCAGCCTGTGGCCGGGTCAGTTTCGTAAAATGCCTCCATCTTTCTTACAACATCTTTTTCTTCTCATTTGCACATTTTCTATTATCTGCTCCTCCCATCTATTTCTTGGTCTCCCTATATACTTTGTCTCTATCATTCTCTTTGGTATTTTCTTGTTTTCCATACTTAATACATGGCCATACCATCTCAGTCTTGGTTGCTCTACCATCACACGAAAACAATTTACAGATAAGATTTCAACTTTCTCTGGCTAACATTTTAGAAAACATTCTAAAATAATTACAAGTAAGGAGCGTTAATTTAAGAGGGAAATAACAAGGAGTCAAGTTTAGTCTATTGCCATTTTCCCACGAACTAGCAGTTGGCACACATGTGTGGATAAGTTTTGCTAGACTTTATTTGCAGGGGCAATTCTTATTTTTTAAACTCTGCTTCTCCTGGCCAAACTCCATGACATGTCACTGTTAAAATGTCCTTTTGGTGACCCGACTATAAGTTACCTGAATAGTCTCAGCCAATTGAGCCGGGTCCATGCCGTTCAATAGCATGGTGTCCTGAACAGACTGTTGGAACACGTCGTCTTGGATGCTGGGAGAGAAATACCCTCCATCATCTGTCTGGTAGCTCACCCCCACCCCTGCCAAAGAGTAGGTCTCACTCCCTTGGAAACTCAATTGCAGCTGTTGCTGAGGTTGGGGACTCGGGCTGGCAGAGTTGGGGTTCGAATTCTGGTGACTCCCTAGAAAACAAAGTATTCTGTTTATTTCATTTGGTAAATTATTACTTGAAATCCCTAGCATGCTTAACTCGGATTAGTGAAGCCATGGCTCAATCCTAAATCAATGCAATTACCCCCTCCCCCTCCCCCTCGGTGAATGCAGATGCATTTAAAAAAAGTTTATCCTATTATTTATACACACATCCACATCCAGATTAGATAATTTAAAGTTGTTGATAATCACTCTGCCAAAGTAATAAAATTATTGAAATCTTGATTTTAAAATGTATACATCCTTTTTCAAGCTTACAATTTGTTTAGAAAAATATTTTTTTTTTGTTAATAATAAATAGTTTAAATATTTTTAGAGACATCCTGTCATGTGCAATGATCAAATAAATAATTTCATTATCATAAAAGGGGTGAGGCGGTGTTTGCTTTGTTTTATCACACAACATTACGTGTTATTAATTTTTAGCACTACTTCTTACAACCCATTCAGGTTATCCGCTTGTTAATTATTATTAAGGACGTGGCCTTTCTGCAACATCACAGCAAATCAAGATAGGATTTCTCATGATAATGAATTAAAGTTTTATTCGGTGAGATTTACAGATAAAACATTGAAACAAAAACCATAAATTCTTAAATAGATCCAAAAATAGTCTTAAAATATCACAAAACTATTATTTTTCTCTTGAAGTAGTTTTTATGTAAATATATTTTTTATAAATCATCTACAATACTTAGGTTTTGTGGTTTATTTAGGAAAATGGCCAGTAGGACTCTTCCAGCCAAGATGTAGACTAAAAAATATATCTGTGGAGCAGATGTCTATCTAGAATAGGAAACAAGAAAAAGGTAATTTGAAAAGGCAAGGCAATGATGTCAGGGAGCAAATAGTAAAGTGAGTGTGTATACTCATCAGAGGAAGAGGGTAGTGTTATCAGCAGATAAACAAGATACCTCTCAGGGTGAACTGCTAATTTTCTGACTTATATTTCTATTTTGTACAATGGTTTCTAGTACTTAAAGTGGTCAGGTGCGTAAAGTTAAGATGCAACACATTTCGCAAAATAGCTTTGAAATCTCCAAGTAACCCACTTTGTTAAAGAGCTGACTGAATTCAATCTTGTATTATTAATTTTTAAGGTGTTTTAGAATAAAATAACGGTAACCAATATAGTAGTATTGTTAATGGTTAAATTATTTGATCGACGTTACAACCTGAAATTAGAACCCTTCTAGAAAATATTATTTGAACAAAAGCCTCAAACATAAAGTATTTCAAGCAAAAGGTCCTCAGTTTAAAAGTACACCTACCAGGATCAGAGCTGGCCCTCTTGACAGCCACCTTGGAGGCCCCAGAACTTCTCTTGAGCAGCAGTTCCGCCAGGGCCACCGCCTCCTGCTCGGTGGTTGTTCCGCCCCCGGAAGGGAGGCGGGGGGAGACAAAGTGTTCAGAGTCTGAGTGACGGCGCGTCGTCTTCTCTGCCTGGGGAGGAGGCGCGGGAACCACGAAGGACGAGAGCTTGATGTTGAGATCAGGGGGGTCCTTACCAGGTACAGACCCCCCTGGGGATTGGACAGAATAATGGAGAGGGGCTCCAGAACGACCACTTGCATCGGCGGCTAAAACAAAGTAGCTTGGATAGTCATAATCATTGGATTTTTTTCTGAGAAAAACTTTCTTGTTAATTTTATGAACAAATTTGAAGGTGTGTTTACACTGTCGTAACATTGTTGACATGTGTTTTTTTTGTTGCATGTATGTATGTTCAGGTTATACGCATGTGTACTAACTATGCTAATGATCCAAGGATGAGGAAGGTTGAATTTAGAGGAGTTGTACCCAAATTTGTGTGGATGGAGAGAGGAAAATAATTTAGGAAAAAACACCCTCAATCCGCCCGATCGAGATTTGAACCTCAATCTCCTTGTCATCGGCAGTTTAGTCTAACACGAGAGTGACACCTTAGATCATACAGCCACCGTAGCAGGTGACTACACATGTTAACAAAAACGCGGAAAAGCGGTTATAAATCTTAACAATATGGTGACAACAAAAAAAATATTTTCCCCATCAGTGTGCGGTAAACATAAAAAAATGTTGGAAACATTGTTATAGATGAGCAACGTTGCTGTTAGCACAGTTATCTGCATTTAATTTTGCCTGGAGGCTTCATTAAATTTGAAATATTGGTTATTGATAAGGATGAGGTATTAAAAGAAAAATAACGATACTTTATTAATTTGTAGTATCAGAAGAAAAGTTTCTACATAATTCTTGTGTCAAAAGATAACTACCAATTACAGCAGGTAACAAACGGTATCAAAATAAAAACAATAAAATTTTATTCAAATTTAGTGTATTTAATGTTTTTTATATATGAAGTTATTAGTAATTTTTCCACGTTTTCTTTAAAATAAAATAAAGCTTTGTATATAATAGAATCTTTCATATGATAATGCTATCACAAAATTATAATAAAGAGCTTAGTTATGTGTTTAACTCATTTCTGAACAAAGTGACGGTAGCTTTTAATCAGCCTATCAGATTGTGGCCTTAGAATATGTCATAGATTATAGCCAATTGATTATGTCTCATGCTACCAGTGTGTAAATACTCATATGAGTAAAAACAAAAATATCCAGTAAAAAAAAAGGATTGGTATCGAAAGGAAAATAGTGATATTAGCAAAGTATCGATACTAGCTACACAATCAAAAGTAAGGGGCATTCATATTGGGGTTTTTTTTTAATTGAAAATTGAGAATTTGTAAGTGTCTCGAGAGATGTTCTACATATCAAGTGTCGAAGCCACTTACTGGCATACGTGATCTGGTGTGTCGTCTGCGCGTGGGACACTGCTAGGTGGGGGTTCGTGATGCGCTTCTGGATGATCTTCTCCTCAATAAGGGCTCTGACACTCATACTGGCCGTCTGTAGAGGTGGACCCGACACTTCCTTCTTCTCGCACTTCTTAGACTCCGAGTCCTGTGAACAGCACAAACATGACTGACTCTTCGTCTCTCTAGAGGTCCTGTGATTCAACCCGGACCAGGTACTCGCGGGGTGGACATCAGTGGATGGGGAACTAAAATAATGAATAAAGAATTAAAGGGCCATGCTAGTTACGGTTATAGCCGCAACTAAACATCATAATCTTTAAATTTAAAAGAATGACATTTTCACACGAGAAATGAAACGAGAAACTTTGACTCATTACGTCAATTCTCTTACCAATGAGCTATCCAGTATTATTCCCATACCCAGGGTCACTTCATATTTTAAGACAGAGTTTGTTATGGACGTGGGTAAACCATCAGCTATATATGAGTGATACATTATTATTATTATTAGTATTATTACTATTATTATTATTATTATTATTATTAGCATCGCGTCTTACTACCCGTTGGGGTTATACGCACTTACGCCAATGTGTAATGGTAGGGTGAATGTGAGATGAAATGGAGGACCTACAGTTTAACGTGGAATTCGAGCCACGGTGGAGGCCTGGCATTCCCCACATTCACAAGTTGTGATTAATACACGTCTTGTCAGAGGTGAAGGAAGGGTTTAGGTAATCAATTATATCTGTGCTGGGACCTAGGATTGAACCCTGGACCTCCAACATAGAAATTAGTCTGACACCTTACCCCTAGACCACCAGGTCACCTGAGTGATCAATTAAGATCATGAGCTATCAGATAACGCAGCCATCTTTGACTTAAGAGGGCTTTATGCTGTCAGTACTATTGCTAAAGGTCCTGGGTTCAATTCCTGTGTCCAGGTATCCTTTTTCCATTTAAAAAAATATTATATTTATATGTAGCTATAACCGTAACTAACAAATATAATAACTTGGCTGTTCAATCTATCATGATATTCGCATTCGTACAATTGTCTATGTCAAGATCACATGATCTAGTAGCTTTTCTGCCAGAGAGGGAAGGCCCTTCCTATGAAAATTGGATCGTACAAGCCTAGTGCTCATTATCCACATAACCCTGAGAATATTGTTGTTTTGTGAGCCACACTGTGGCATATTATTATGCGACAGGAAACTCGTATCTCAACTCGAACAAGACATTCAACCTCATGATCAAGTTGGGTCTTATTTCTCTCATTTTAAGAACGACGACTACGTAATGAGGCAACACGAGGAATCCAAGGCTGCATCTTATGTCATTTCTAGATACTTCTTTTTTTATTTCCCTTCTCCTTCGCTTATACAAACAACTGGTGAGTTCGCAATACATTAACGTGGAACTGTGGAAGTAAAGATGAAGCAAATGTAAATAAGTCTACTTATGGGGTTAGCATATTGGTGATTATTTTAATAATAAAAAAAATTGTAGCAGTAATACAAAATTCTAGCAATAATGATGTCAGTGGGAGAGGGGAGCAAATAGATCAGTACCCCCTTTCACCCCCCCTTCCACCAAAACCTTAAATTAATTTTCAAAATTTTATCAACAAAGGACTATTCCAAATAGCTTCTAGAGGCATTCAATTTTACAAAATATTCTGGGAGATTACCATTCCAAATATCTTGTGGATGCATCTAATTTTCAAAAATTCTTCTAATTATGGCCATACCAAATGGCTTTTAGGGGCGTGTAGTTTTCAAAAAAAAATCTTTAGGCAAAGACCATTTTAAATAGCTTCTAGAGGTACCAGTTTTTGAAAAGTTCTCGCACATGACTACTCTGAATAGCTTTTAGGTGGATTAATTTTTCTTGCAGCATTTTCCTAGAACGGATTTTTGGATTACCTTTTGGATCGGAGGGCAAAACTATTAAATTTTTTTTACTGCCCCCTCTCACAAATATGATTCCGCCACCTTTGATTCTTCTCTTCGAGTAAAATATCAAAAGTATCCCGATTTGTGGGGAAAATACCATATTAAGCCATTACACACGTTAAAACTTAAAAGTACCCCCAAAGTTACAAATTGTAATCTTTGGGAAAATAGCTTTGATAAATTTTTATCTAAACTAAGGTCACTTAATTATTTTAAATCGCTGCTCTTAGTTACCATAAAAAGAATTGAAATAGCTTATATAGGCATATTGTCTTCACCTCCAGTGGTTATCCAGATATGCCCCCTAATCCTCCCTCCTTTCCGAAATTTATTTCTGGGCACAACCTTGATTGTTTGCCCCCCTCCCTCCAGATAAAATATCTGGGTGTGCCAATGTAATGAGCTAACTTTTAGGACACGGCAAGTAGTAAGCCTAAAACAAGACAACTAACTTACGGGTGTACACGCGAGACTTAAACTATAGTTAACATTTCATGTTTTTTGTTGGAGAACCATTCCCTTTTGATTAACAAACCTTTGTTCTAAAATAAACATTTTTGGGAACCTTCCTTAAAATTTGAATTACTATTTAAGCTCCTTGACCCTGTCGAGTGCAAGAGAGTGAAAGGAGTGGCGTGGCTTCACAGCCGACCAAAGTATTCCTCCGCGCCAACAAGAACAGATGGATCACGGAAACCGTAGATGGCGCTAACTACCGGACAGGTCTTGCGGAAAAATCATACGTTTGGAAATATCAGTTTTCTCGAGAACGAGTGAAATTTGTATGTTAATATTTTCAAGACCTTTTCTAAGATAATGTATCGATGTTTATTAATTGTTACATTTTCTTGTTTTTTGTTATGAATCCGGTAGTCTTGTATTGAAAAATGTCAATTTTATCGATATTTGATCAGTGTTAAAATTATAGAGGAAGTGTGTATATAAAAAGTATAACTTAATCAACATGATTTTATTCTTGAACACCGTTTCCGAAAATAAAATTGCAAAACAATAAAAATTCTTGAAGATAAACGTTTGTTCCCACCCACGACTCTGCATTTCTACGCCAAATGAAAAGGGCCAATCAATCGCCTTAAGTATTTATTGTTATTTTATTAAAATTGTTCTTATAGGTAATGATAATAATAATTACTCTCAAAAGTGACAGCTGCAAGTCACAATTTATGAATGTGTAACAGTTAATATCTAGTAACTTTTTTAACTGTCAGGGTGACCTGACGGTCTAAGGGTAAGGTGTCAGACTTCTGTGCTGGGGGTCCGGGGTTCAATCCTCGGTCCCGGCAGAGATTTATCTGATTGCCAAATCCTTCCTTCACCTTTGAAAAGACGTGTATTGATCACAACTTGTGAATGTGTGGAATGCCAGGCCTCCACAGTGGTTTAGATTCCACGTTAAACTGTAGGTCCTCCATTTCATCTCACAATCACCCTACCATTACACAATAGTGTAAGTGCATATAGCCCAAACGGATAGTAAGACACGGTGCTAATAATAATAATTTAACTGTCAGATAAGATTCTTCTTGTGAAAATTGGACAGTAGACCTTCTCTCTCTTTCTAGTCTAAAAGGATAGGCCATCATAGGTTGAGTGGGGGAAGGGGTATGGAAAGAGTGAGGAAGAGAGATAGAGAAAAGAGAACGAGGAACGCTAGAATTATAATGGTTGAATAAGAGGAAGTGGTCCGAAGTGGTCGGGTGTGTGTGTGTGTGTGTGGATAATGCAGTAAAATAAGCAGGGGGAGAGGGGTAATGCAAGTGGTGGACCTTGAAGCTGTTTTAATCATCGCGCTTACAGAGCACTCCACGGCAGAGGGCAGGTCACGGATGCCACAAATAATAGAAAAGTGATTTTTTTTTTGTCAAACTTGTAGGATAACGTTGGCCACGGCCTGAAGGCGGTCATTTGGCATAGGTAGTTGAACTTATTCACAATATGATCAAAACCACATTTGTGTGTGTTAAAACCATATTAATGAATCCTTAATGCAAGAACCATCCCTCATTTCCCGTCTTCATATTATACAAAAAGTTAAAAGATATCACGAGGTTTGAACCTTTGTCTCCTTGACATGGTTAGTCAGATCTTTGTACGCCATTAAC
Organism: Timema californicum; assembly: GCA_902141385.1. Taxonomy (NCBI): domain Eukaryota; kingdom Metazoa; phylum Arthropoda; class Insecta; order Phasmatodea; family Timematidae; genus Timema; species Timema californicum. The sequence continues at coordinate 151,705 of CABFOW010000250.1, forward strand.
GCCAACAATTCAAAATTTCTGCAAGCCCTGTTAACATCTGATTTGGAAGAAAGGGTCACAAAATAGTGCTTGCCTAACGCTACCACCCGGTTCTGTCATGGCAATGTAAGAGAGTTTGAGAATAGATCTTCAAGATAGTGCTTGACCCAGTTTTTATCACGGCAATGTAATAAGGATAGGGTTCAACTTATGTTAACATCCGGTTATATCTCTGCAATATAATAAGATTGGAGAGTAGTACCTCAGGCCAGGATATCACTCGCCTGTTAATAATCATCTCTTCTCCGGCAAGAGAGGAAGGTTGTACGATAAGGTCCCAGGAGATCATTAGTCTAATGGGTTTATTTTAGTGCCGCATTTTACTACCTGTTCGGGCAATACACCTATGTACTAATAGTACTGATGAGTTAGGAATGAGTAAAATTGAATTGTGAGGTAGTGTACCCGCATTTGCATGAGGGGGAGAGTATAAAAACCATTTAGAAAAAACTCAGCATACTCTACCGTTATTTGAACCCCGATCTCTTTATCATCGGCAGCCAAGTTTATTGTGAGGATGACGTCTTAGGCTATGCGGCTACCGAAGCACGTTAGCCTGATGTTATCATCTGGCACAATCCCAGGAATAGAGGAAGGTTATACACGATAAGGACCCAGGATAGCGCCAACACTATCTCCGTACATCATCATATTTGTTTATGAAATAAAACTTAGAAATAGTTTACACGGTGGTGTGAATTTGTAAACACTTATAAACACCACGATTAGGGTCTAAATATGGTTACAGAGGAGACCGGTTTTCTAATAATCTAATACCCAGTCGACATTACCAAAATAATAATAATTTAAGGAATAATATTATGGGCACCATGTTAGGGTACCGCAAGAGCTGACGGGGGTCTGAAAGACGCCAGACGTCCTGATGGGAAACTTGAGCAAGTGTGAAATAGATGCAGTTACCGGATACACATATCACGCCGTTCTTCCTGTGAAGTGTACCGCATGGACGCCTACACCGGAAAATAGGAGATGGGAGAAGAGAGTAAAACCAAGATAAAGAAAGACGTTCCTCTACATTATTATTCGGTGGGAACTTTGGAGTGCCAGCTGAGTTAGGTGTGCGCTTGAGTCTGACTTCGAGGGTGGGGTTTATCACCGCGTCTTACTATCCATTCGGGCTATTCGCTTATGTACTAACTACGCTACTGTTCTAGGGACTGAGGACGGTTTAATTTAGAGCAAGTGTGCTGACATTTGCGTGAAGGGAGAGGGAAATACCATTTAGGAAAAACTACCCTCAGTACAACCGACCGGAATTCTAAACCCAATATTCCCATACTCGGCAATCTAGGTCTATTACGAGAGTGATGCCTAGAAGTAGATTTTTTTTTTCAATTAACATTGGTAATATTTATCAAAAGTGACAGATGAATGCATAATACATGAATTGACGCGCAGTAATTAGAATTGAAGTACAAAAATTGTTTTAGTAATTTTTATATCTGTCTGAAAAGTTTCTTTACATCGAAATCAGGCCATAGTATTAAGCTTTTGTTTGTCTACATCTACATCCTTTAGACAAAAAGACTTAGCAGTTTGTCTATCCTACACCATCCAGACACAAGGACTCAACTACTTAAGTTTGTAAATTCTAGACCATTCAAACCAAATGACTCAATTACTTCAGTTTGTCTATCCTACACCATCCAGACACAAGGACTCAACTACTTAAGTTTGTAAATTCTACACCATTCAAACCAAATGACTCAATTACTTCAGTTTGTCTATCCTACAACAGCCAGACAAAATGACTCAATTACTTCAGATTGTCTATCCTACAACAGCCAGAAAAAATGACTCAATTACTTCAGATTGTCTATCCTACAACAGCCAGACAAAATGACTCAACTACTTCAGTTTGTATATCCTACAACAGCCAGACAAAATGACCCAATTACTTCAGTTTGTATATCCTACAACAGCCAGACAAAATGACTCAATTACTTCAGTTTGTATATCCTACAAGAGCCAGACAAAATGACTCAATTACTTCAGTTTGTCTATACTACACCAGCCAGACAAAATATGAGCTCAACTCTTCTTTTATAAATATGTTCTGGATCAAACGAAACGTAAAGTTGAGAAGTGAGATTCCCCCCCCCCCTGTCACCAGACACGACGTGACAAGCGCCTCTATCCAACTCACCTTCTTGAAGTAGCCGCCATGGAGCCTCATGTGACCGTTGAGGGCGGGGATGTTCTTGAACTTGCGATGACACAGGTTACACTCCACCGGTTTGGGGTCCTGCTGCTGCTGTTGTTGCTGGTGGGAGTGGTGGGGTTTGGACGCCGTCCCCGTGGAGGCGGCCGTTGCGCCGGACTGACCGCCACCGACGCCATTGGCCGCCGTCGCCTTGCTGCCGCCTGGGCTCTGCAACACCCCAACACACACAACGTCAAGACAACCTTTGTCTTTTACTCTTATCCCGTTGCATTTTTATTCTTTTTATTTAGCACCACGCCTTACTACCCGCTAGGGTTATACATAAGTACTGATATCACTAATGGGCTAGGAATTGGGAAGGTTGAATATAGAGGAAGTGAACCTGCATTTGCGTGGAAGGAGAGTGGAAAATCGTTTTGGAAAAAATACCCCCTGTTCACCCGATTGAGATTCAAACCTCGATCTCCCCGTCCTCGGCAGTCTAGCTCAATGTGAAACTAGCACGTTGGCTAACTACGCCACCAAGGTGGATCATTTTATTTGTTATTGAAACGTTCAGTTCAAGTGTTGTTAACGGAATCCATCGGGGAAGCGGTAAAAGTAGAAAACGAGAGATAGGGATATGCTTTGGACTACTGTCAATCTATAAATGAAACGCATAAGGTCAAGAAGCGTTTCCACAAACGATACTGGATACAAGACCTGATTGAAACTCTGAATGCGCATGCGCGACTTTTCTCAGTGCCCATTGAGAACGTAAGAAAGAGGCCGTCTGTTACCACAGCTGTCACTGAGCCAACGAGCACAGCAAATCCATTTCCTCCATTGATGCACATCACTATATATCTTAAGTTTAATATATCTATCATTGACCTCGGCGGTCTTGTAATAAAGTGCTCGCCTCAGGGGTTCAAACCCAGCCAGGATCGACGGATTTTTCTTGAACGATAAAAATCTGCAGCAAAAGTCCTTCGGAGGAGAAGTATAAACCGTCAGTCCCAGTCAACTGTGGCATGCAGGCCTAAGAGATCCCTGAAAGGTATGTGAGAATATCTTCCCAGGTAAAAATAGTGGGTATTTTTATTCTCGCTCATAGAAATTCTCATGTGGTGATATAATCGGTAGGTTTGAAAGTACATACAGTATTAAATACCTTATATATGTGTGTCAACTTTCCTTATTCATTGATTGACAAACACTCTATAGTGTTTTCGTTTGAATGGATTTATGTGACATTTAAGATATACAAAGGAAAATAAAACCGTTTTTGGGAGTAAGAAATTTGGTGTATAAGTTAAAAGACCAAGGGAGGTGGGTTCTTTGATATGTAAGTAAGTGGGAGCTCTTTCTAAAAAATCATGCCTCGCCACTTACTTAACCTAAGTGGCTAGGAAGAGGAAAGTAGGTTTCCCCCCCTCGTTTTCCGTGATTCTTGTTCGAGCTTCTCTCATACACTAATGTGATAAGGATGAGGAGGTATAATTTAGAGTAAATATACCCACATTGGCGTGGTAATAGAGTGGAAAACCAACTATTTAAAAAAACACCTTAAAAACCCCAGGCCGGGATTGGAACCCTGACCTTTCCGTTACCGGCCAACCAGACCAGAACGAGAATGATGCCTTTGTCCGCGTGCTAACCGACAGTGGATGGGAAAGTAGTTAATAGGAATGTAGCCGTATAAGCGTGGGGAGAGGATGGAAAACCACTCGTGACCCGCCCCCTCCCTCTTCCTTAGTGCAACGTGCCGGGGTTCAAACCGGAGTCCCAGGTCCCCGAAGGAATTTAATGTACGTCAGCTGAACACGCTGGTAATTGGAATAAAAGCAATTAAATAAGTCAAAGAGGATTAGTTTCTTTACTGATCCAATTTGACTCAATGCTCGGTACTTTATTTAATGACAAATGTCCCCGTTATTTTCCTGTGACCTACAACGAACCGATCCGATAGGCAACAGCCTCGAACCGGGACTTGTTAAGCGATAAAAAGAGAGATAATTTTATTTATTTTAACGTGAGGAAAAAAGTAATCAAAGTTTAAAATATTTTACTCATTTTGAAATATGTCTCTTGCATCACTTTTACCTCTTAAGATCAAAAGGTATTTCACCACCATTTTCGATATTTACAAACAAAGTTTGTTATTTATAATAAAATGAGGAAAAATAATATAAATTGCTATAAAATGCAAACAAAAAGTTTCAATTTGAAGAAAATATCGAGAAAAGAAATTTAAAGAAAATATTTGGTATAATTAATACCGTACGTCCTACTTAAAATACCATAATATTTCAATGATGTATTATATTGAGTTTAATATTATACTGATGTGCATTGTAAATTTTTTAAATTAATTAAATTAATTCTTACTAAACCTTTTTACTTCTCTACCGTCGCGCACCTTTGTAGATTTGAGGCGAAAACATTTTACTGAGATTAAACGTTAAAATTAAATAGTATGGTGCCCCACACATACTTTCTCACTCCTTTATATAAATTATACTTATAGCTAGTGATATACTATGTGAAACAAAATAAAATACATTGTTAAATAAACATAATAAGAGAATAAAGAACATTGTATTTCACCAAAGAACATGCATTAAATAAAACACTGTTACAAAAACATATTTGCTCTGTGAATTTTCAATTCTACAGTTCTAACGCTTTATTACAAAAAAAATAGAATTATCTATGAATAAAAAAATATTATTTTCATAAATTATACTTTCAAGCAAAAGTTGTTAATTTTTAAGAGTCTTACAACCATGCGATGATAAGTTATTTCATGTCTCAAAAGAGTTACGGGGATTTGACTAAAATTTGAAATTCACGTTTATGTAAAATAGGTGCACTCAAAGTAATTCTCATGGTAAAATGAGATGCACTATTTGGTTTGAAATGTTGAACGATGCCTAGATAAGAATTTTAAACAAAATTGTTAGAGCTGATTTTGTGCAAATAGGTTTAATTTTTATTTTTCCGACATGAAGTAAACTAGTACCCTTAATTTTAGGGTTAGGCAGATAATAATAAAAATAACCTTCCGGGGAACCTTGAGAAACCCCTAAATACCAAATCATAGCCTGATCGGTAAAATAGTTACGGCCCATTCCAGTAACAGAGAGAAAGACAGACGGGTATTTTCGGGTTAAGGGGGTCATAAAACGTAGATCACCATACAAATCTTGCTTTAGATATTTTTGACGATCTCAATACTTTCTCTCGCATAGAGGTTACGAGAAAAAAAAGGAAAAAAACATACACACGTTTTTAATGAGTGTGGGTTCGTTCATAAAAGTGTACACGTATTTGTTGTAAAGAGGTAATTATATTTAGAACTGGCGGAAGTCCCTGGAATGTGGGCGGCCAACGGGGAACAACTGACCTACATTCAACCAACTCTCCCGGCTGGTTCCCGTCACCACGGGGGGAAAGACGGGGGGTAGATCCAAGGAGGGGGAACGGCCTTCGTATTAACGTGGAGAAAGGATGGAGAAATCACTGCAAAAAAAACTCGCATGTTCGAAAACCACCCCATACTCAAGAGCACCTGGACGGGATTCGAACCCGGGCCTCTCCGGTTAGTGGCGGCATGGCACGATACGAATTTAACGCCCTAGGCCATTCGGCCATTTTTTCGGATGACAAGGAAACATAAAGCCCGCCAATTTCTGGGAATGATGTATTGTGTGATGTAAATACTCGCTTTGCTCGTTAGGGGCTCCGCCCCAAAGCCCCTAGTGAGTTTTCTTTGCAAGTGGATGTAAACTAATGTGTTTCTAGAGCCGTTTTTTGATGGGTCTTACGGTTTAGCCCCAAAAGACCTCCAAAGAAAAGTTCACACCGACTTTAAAGTTGCTCCGACGTTTTGCATTTTTTTGGGGGGTTAAATATTTTTTTTTACTTTTTAGAATTTTCCTGTCGGTTACAGGCTAGAAGCTATAAGTTTGCCAAATTTAAAGTTTCTAACTAATCTGGAAGTGGGTAAACATTAATGTTAGTGATATACCTCCGAGGATGGAGAGATCGAGGTCCGAATTTTGATCGGGTGAACTGGGGATGTTTTTTTTTCTAAATTAGTCATATCTGGTTCACCGGTGACCAGGTAGCTTTGGGCTACGAGTCCCTATTGGGTTAAGTGATGTGGTTTTTCCTCAATTATTTCTTCTCGCCCTCCACGTAAATACGAACACACTTCCTACCTTGTTCGTGAGAAAGGGATTGGGGGGAAGGGAGGGTCAGGATGGTTAAACGACTCTAAAAATCTTCCCTCAAAGTCCGTCACCTTATCTAGTTGGCTGCCACCTTAGTTCATTAGGTAGAGTGTCTGTCTATTGACCTAAAATCGGTTTTTGTCGTGGCCAAAAAAAGAAGGTATCATTGGTGGTATGAGGATTTCCCCTTTTACAGTAATATATTAACGATCGGGAGCTAGATGTTGTGTTTGTTCTAGATTTAAGTTAGTTTATAAGTCGTGTGTTGATATAAGCAGTTGGTTCAGAAAGTGCACGTTAAATATCCTAGATTAAATTAAAAAATAATGCGTTTTTTTGGCTGACATTGAAAGATATGGGAAGTCCAGAGCAATAGCTTGCACAACAAGGTGAGTCCCGATTGCTTCCGAAAAACAGAACAGATTGTCCTGTAAAGTGAAGTGTTTTCTCCCCTCGACCTTGACATTCTAGTCAACACGCTCTACACGTGGGCCTTGAGCGCTTGCCAGTGTCTCGGGAGTAATAAATATGCAGTGGTAAGGTAAGGATGTGGTATCAAAAATAATGTATTGATTATTTTACTCTTTCTAAATATCAAAAATATGTTTGCACGCAGAAACAAAATAAATCGTTATATTCAAATAACATTTCCTCATTAATATGTTATATATATAACCTAGGTTTGAACTTCGGACCTCCAACACAGAAATAAGACACCTTACCCCTAGACAGCCAGGTCACCCAAATTTTTTAGATTTCCTTGTTCTTATTGGACTGCTTTTTTTTTAAATAATGTCAGAGGGCTCAAATATATATTCATTAATATATTATATTCAAATAACAATTCCTCATTAATATATATATATATAAATATACAATATATTTATATATATAATATTATATATATTTATATATATATATTAATGAGCAAATGTTATTTGAATATAATATATATTTATATATATAATATATTAATGAGGAAATGTTATTTGAATATAATATATTTTATATATATATAAAATATATGAATGAATATATATTTGAGCCCTCTGACATTATTAAAAAAAAGAGCAGTCCAATAAGAACGAGGAAATCTAAAAAAATTGGGTGACCTGGCTGTCTAGGGGTAAGGTGTCTTATTTCTGTGTTGGAGGTCTGAAGTTCAAACCTAAGTCCTGGCAAAGATTTATCTGATTGCCAAACCCTTCCTTCACCTCTGACAAGACGTGTATTAATCACAGATTGTGAATGTGTGGAATGCCATGTCTCCACCGTGGTTCAGATTCCATCTTAAATGGTAAGTCCTCCACTTAATCTCACAATCACCCTACCATTACACATTAGCGTAAGTGTGTATAATCCGAGCGGGTAGTATGACGTGATGCTAATAATCTAAAATTTTATTTACTTTGAAATTCAAATTTTATTTTACTATGGGTATTTAACGTGCACTTTATGAACACACTGATTGCATCAGCATACGTCTTACAAACTAGCCTGACACTAGAACAGACATTAATAACACATTTTCAGCCATACAAAGAATAGAACCCGGAACTAAAAATACAATCAATACTAACCAAGACATCAATCATGATTATCATTATTATTATTATTTATCACTGCCTATTACTGCCCATTCGGGTTATATGCCTAAGTACTAACTACGCTAGAGGAAGGTTTAATTTACATTAAGTGAGACCGCATTTGCGTGAAGGGATAGTGAAAACTATTTAGTAAATGCCACCTCCAATTCATCCGACCAAGATTTGAACCTCAATCTTCCTGTCCTTGGCAGTCTATCTCAACACTATACCAGCGCGTTAGCTAACTACGCCACCGAGGTGGGTCGCCAAGACATCAAGAAAATTAAAGCGACATATAAGTGAGAGATAGTTGTGAAATAGTTCCCCATTAAAACCATTGTTTCAATTTTAGAATGACATGTCTAAGGCACATACCCTTGGAATTACTATACATTCATTTGGGGTAAACTCTAAGCAAATAGGTTAAATCAAAACACGACTTACAAACTGATTCACCCCACAGATAACACCAAAACCCTAATTGACTAGCAGGATAAGCCTGTATGCAAGAAGTATGTATAGTAGCACCGTGGCTTCTTTGGGGCTCACTGACAGCTTTGAAAAGCTACCAGACCAAATTATGTATCCCTACGCCGAACCATATGATCTGCAAAAACATGTGTTTAGCAGCTGTCACTTCTGACAGTCAAAATTTAGCTATATACCTAAATGTTGACTGTCAGAAGTCAACTGTTAGCTGTCAGTCAGCACCAAAGAAGCCACGAGGTTACTGTATCTTCATCAGCACAACCAGTAAACGAACCAGGGTCCTAGACACCTGTGATGGATCCCTTCATTACGACCACTCAGATTAAAATGTTAACACACATCGTGTTGAACGTAATAAAAATATAACATTATAAATATTATGAGCAATATCACTTGATATTTAATTCAATAATATGTTTGAGATATTGATAAACTAGAGGTAACATGAGATTTTTTTAAAATTAAGTTTTAGTTTCGGAAATATAAAAACGTAGACATTATGATCAAACATAAGGTCACTTTTTTTATGGTTGGATATTTCTCTCAGAGTTCGGACGAGATTGGGAGACCTATGTTTAGTCTTGCTTTAGGATAGTTCATTTCTAACGCTGAAGAACAAAGGTAGTTTGTTATATCAAACTCAGAAATGACAAGCATTTATGGAAAGTCAAACTACGGTTTTATAATGATCGTTATTTAAAATAACAATAGGTTTGAGATAAATCAAATAACCTAATTTAAGGACGTTGCTTACCTGTGACGTCACGGCAAATCAAGATAAGATTCCCCATCTTAATGAAGTTACGTTTTATTCAGCGCGATCTAGAGATCAAACATTGAAACGAAAACTACTAATCCTTAAATAATTCTAAAAATAGTCTTACAATGTCACAAAATTATTATTTTGATCTTTAAGTAATCTTAAGTATACGTATGTTTTTATAATATCCAACTTAAACTATTTGGTTTATTTACAAAAATGGCCAGTAGGAGTCTTCCCGCCAGAATGTAGATTGAAAGCGTCCGTGTAAGAAAATGTCTACTGAATCTAAAATAGGAAACAGGAAAAAAGTGATTTTAAAAAGAAAGTCAATGTTGTCTAGGAGAAAATAGTATAGTGAGTGTGTATACTCATCAGAGGAAGAGGGTAAGGGTTATCAGCAGAAATACAAGAGGACTCGCAGGATGGATGAAATGCTCGTTTACTTCCCTCTCTTTCTAACTCATGCATGGGTCTAAGTGTGAAAGCGCTTAAAGTGCTTAGGTGCGTCAAGCAAGATGCAACCCGCTTCGCAAAATAGCTTCGAAATCACCATGTAGGCAACGTCGTTAAAAATAATCTTATAAATTGAGAGTTCCCTCCCTCTCTACCCTCAAGCTAAACAATTCAAACGACGCCACTGTACTAAACCAACACTTTCCAACTAGACAAGTGGATGCAGATCTCTCGGGGGTTGTCGGGTTCTGTATTTACACAGCTCGCGAGCCCACCAGCATGCGCGTCTCGTCAAGAGATGATGATAGAGTTAATTAGCTGACGACGCGTCACGAGTTGTCGCCGAATGGTCCATTAGCCTACTTAGTGCGTGCGGTCAACGAGTTAGCGCTGAACAGGGACGAGATGGATTCATCCTCGGGTGGGTATAAGTGGAGGGTGGGGTGGTAAGGTCCAAACCACATCTTACTAAATGTGAATTCACACGTTTACCGAAAAACCAGAGCAGAACTGAAATGTGGTCACGTTACAAACTCTAAAGCGATCGTGAGAATTCAGCGCGAAATGCGTAAGTCGCACTGCACAAGTATAGTCTGTTCACGGTAGGAATTGTTTTCTGAAAGGCCTTTTTCCCGACCAAAAATATATTATATAGTTGGATATTGGTAGGAAAAAGGACCTTTCAGAGAGTAATTCCTACCGTGAATGGAATATAGAGACAATATAAGTTTTTGTCGCGCTTCTCTATAAAAATCAGCGCGGAAGAACCAATTCAATTTCTAAACCAACCGACTCAACATGCGCATGCACCTACAAAAAAAGATACAAGCAGACAGCTAGTTACACTGGCGGGAAATGATTTGAAAACATTCGTAAAATAAAAAGTATTATGTCGTTCATAGTTTTGTGGTTATTTGTATCCCTACACAAAACAATAGTTAGAAAATATCGATCCTGACACAAATCCAAAATATCTGCGTGTCCACTGGAAAATTAAATACAATGAAAACCAGATGTTTAAGATTGTGTTGCAAAGCATTATGGGTCAACTTATATCTCTGCTAGAGTGTGAATTGTTGCACCCCTCGAGCAGATATTATTCTCAACTCTCGGCGAATGTGTAACTCAAGTTTACTCGTTTATACTATCTGCATTTGATTACACTAATGGGGTAGGGATGAGAAAGATAAGTTTGAATACGAAATGTATTCACATTTGCGTGAGAAAATCCACTCGGTACACCCCACCGGAATTCAAACCTTTACTTACCCCAACAGCAACCGGACTAGATGAAATTGACATTTAGCTCGCGTTCTCATTGATACGGGGCACAAATCAAATGACGGGCGCTCCCGAAACCGGGTGAGGCCCTTAAGACAGTTTTTCCATCAGACCGACAAAACCGAAACTGTGTCGAGTTCAATGCTGCAACTCGAGTTTACGAAACCAGAAACATTTCAAAGACTCCGTCAGCGACTGTTTTTGTCAACATTTGGAAGTCCCGACCCGAGGCGGAAAAGATCAAAAGTTTTCGGAGTTTTGTTTAATCTTTTTGAAATACAAACTTCTTGGTGAAAATTACCAGAGCAACTTTTATTATTATTATTATTATTATTATTATTATTATTATTATCACCGCGATTTACTAACCTTTCGGGTTATACGCTCTTACGCTAATGTGTCATGGTAGGGTGATTGTGAGATGAAATGGAGGACCTACAGTTTAGCTTGGGATCCGAACAACGGTGGAGGCCTGGCATTCTACAAATCCACAAGTTGTGATTAATACAAGTCTTGTCAGCGGTGAAGGAAGGGTTTGTCAATCAGATCAATCTGTGCCGGGACCGAGGAGTGAACCCCGGACTCCCAGCACAGAAGTCGGACACCTTACCCCTAGAATACCAGGCCACCAAACACAGCAACAGTTGTGCACAAAACCTTCTTCTATTTACATTGTGCAGCATGGTGTTGAACCTGATGGTACGTGTTTTGTTCGGATCAATGTGTGTTGAACAGTGAAAGTGTTTTCTGCATATAAAGTAGCATTTATATAATGTGCATTGTGCTTCCAAATTTCTGGATCCAGTAGGTTTATTAAGGTCTCAAAATTTGTTGTATACATTCACAAAAAATTGCGAAAAGAAGAATGCATTTTTTCAGGTCTTTCCTCAAGTGGGTGACCTGGTGGTCTAGGAGTAAGATGTCGGACTTCTGTGCTGGGGTCCAGGATTCAATCCTCACTCCTGGCACAGATCTATCTGATTACCAAACCCTTTTTTCCCCTTTGACAAGACTGTATTAATCACATCTTGTGAATGTGGGGAATGCCAGGCCTCCACCGTGGTTCGGATTCCACGTTAATCTATAGGTCCTCCATTTCATCTCACAATCACCCTACCATTACACATTAGCGTAAGTGCGTATAACCCGAACGAGTAGTAAGACGCGGTGCTAATAATAATAATAATAATAATTTTCTCAAATAGGCCATTATTTCCTCCGTTCCATTATACTTTCGCTCTTTTAAAAGTGAACTTACCCAGTACCTTGGCCTCCATCTTTCTTTCTTCAGTAGATACTAAATTTAAAAAACAAAACCTATGATAAACAATATATTGTCGGAGGACATGACTATTTTGTTTGTATAGTAGAAAAGAATTTAACCTAAAACAAAACTGTAAATTATTTTCAGTAGGTTTGGTGAAAACTGAGTTTCGGTTTTGTTTACAAAAACTATAACTTGTTTCTATCACTTTTTTCTGAAACAAAGCTCAGTCCATTATCAGTCGACAAACCTTAATTTGAGGTCCAAGGTCATTTAAAAAATAATTCCCAGGTATTGTCCTATAACATTTAAATATCAAGCTTGAACCAAATCCATCAGACAGTTTCAGATGTGTGGGTCAAGGACAGACAGATGGATAGGCATGAGGACAGATATAATTTTAAAATCCACTTTAGTTGTGTTCGGACATATATAAAACGTAAAGCTCCATTATAATCTTAAGGTCGAACATTTTGCCGATTACAAGTGTCCTATTCTTTCTTTAGATGAGAAAGTATTTTCAATTAATTATCTCAGGTATTTAACGTTCACTTTCTGAACCTACTGATTATATCATCACACGAGCTATAAACTAAATTAAATTTAGAACAGACACAACATCCAGCCGTTAATTAATCAATGTGAAAGTGGAAACCCACATTTGAGAAATGATCATCTTTTTGGCCATGCTAGCAATCGAACCTGGGGGCCCTAAGCTCTGTAGAAAGATACGCTACCGACTGAACTAATGGGTAGGACATCAGAAAGTAAATATCAAACAAACATAAGGCTTTTTCATACTATATTGTTTTAATTTCATAGATGTATGGACGAAGAAAATATCAGAATATTTGACGTTGATTATTTGTTTATCTTGCCAAGAATCAAGATGAGTTACTAAAATAGATATTGGTGGACAAGCCTTTTGAAATCTGTATGTACACATTATTTATCATGAAAGGTAAGAGTTTTACCTTGTTTTATCACACTATGGGAAAAGGCCATAGTGTAACCCAGGGATTGGCAACCTTTTTGATATCGTGGGCCGTAATGGGTCTTTAAAAAAATGAGTGGGCAGGTTTGGAAAAAAAAGGTCAACTTTAATGATCTAATACATACTAATTAGTTATTTGTCTATTTTTATGAACACAATTGTTTGTTTGCTAAATCCTTTACTGACCAGATACAATCAGTCTGTGGGACTTGGGCTGCCAACCGCTGGTATAGTTATTAAAAGTCAGACTGCTAGACTACCTTTCAGAGTAAATAAAGTGTAGCGGGTATTTAATAATATCCAAGCTTGAAAGGAAACTTTGCAATAATTGTATCGTGACTGCAAGCTATTGGTATCACCATCCAGTGTCAGTACCGTTATAAAACGAACACAAAATAATTAGGATAAAAACGCCACAAGTAACTTTTTATTTACCACGGGTATTTAACGTGCACTTTCAGAACTACAGACTGATTTAGATTTTAAAAAAAGGAACAATTTTACAATTATTGTACAGGTATTTAATGTTAACGTTTGGAACTATAGTCTGATTTAGATAAGAAGGAATATTTTTATAATCACCGTAAAAATGTTTCTTCTTACCTAAATCGGATGTAGTCGAGAAAGTTCACGTAAAAGAATGGTTTTTTTGGCGTTTTTATACGAATTATTTTATATTAATTTTATTACTAAAACAATTTTCACATATTCATACGTCAAGTCATGTGATATGAAACTATCAATTTTGATAAATTTTATCAATATCTATAAAATAATACTAACAATATGGTAAAAATGTTATTAACGTTGACTTAAAAAAAAATGTAATTTCTTAAAGGTTCTTTCAAACATAATAGATCTACTACTAGAAATGTTTATTTCGGCACACGGCCTTAGGGCTCTACAAACTGGCTTAACTCAAAGACATACACAACACCCAGCCCCACGACCGTCAATCGATAACAGTTTGTTGGTCGAATTCTGATATAAATAAACAATTGGTTCGTTTTTTTAAACCAGATACTGCGTTTAAACAAACGGATTATTTATGAGCTTAATACAAGGGACATGTGAGGATAGTTTAAAAAGGAAGTGAGTGCACTCGCATTAGCGTGGAAAGAGGATTGGAAAAACAACACCAAAGTAGCCGAGATTCAAGTCTTCCGTCACCGTAAATCCAGTATATTGCGTGTCTGACGTTTTAGATATTCTTAGTAACCAACCATATCAGTCTTTTTTTTTTAATATCAAGTGAACGTTAAATATATCATTTAAAATTAGATACAAATAACGTTCTAAAGATCGTAAACACGATCGAGGTCTAGACTCTAGAGGACCACATATATGGTCGTTATGGTGGTCCTCCATCGCAAACCCTGGTCCGTCCCTGCACTTCAAACAAAAGCCGACGAGAGAGGAGGTGGGAAGGGGACGGGGGGGGGGGCGGTGCGAGATGTATTGGTTCAAGAGTTTTCACAAGGTCTGCGGTCGCCCATAAATAATGGAATCATATAGTTCCCCTTCCTTTTTATTTTTTTTCCCTTCATTTTTTTTTTCACCCCCATCAGCCCTTTCCATTTTCCATTCCAATCCTGGAAACATTCTTTATCCAACCCCCTTCCACCATTGTTATCTCTGGTACGCTACTTGTAATAACAAGCGCCGGCAGATTTAGGGCGCGCCAAGGTTTTTTTTTCCCCTCCCTACAACTTGGGAAGATGTGTAATCCGAAGACCGAGAGCGAGGTGATGGCGGTAGAGGGATTCATAAAAAATAAATAAAAATTACTATTGGTTTATTAATAAAAATAAAATACATTTGCAGCTTTACGTGACTGCATCATTTGGCGAATCAGTTAGTCTCCCTAAAAAACATTTATTTATTTCTTAAAAGGCGCTCTTCAGCAAACTATGAACTTCATTTTCAAAATTTAATTAGAATAAAAATGACTTCAATTTTTTTTATGTTGACACATATTTTAGTGAAATAAATATTACTGTTATAAAGTGATATTGAATTATATCAGTCCAGTCTTTGATTTAATAAAGTATTACCAAGAATAAATATTTTTAAAATGAAACGTGATTCTAGTTAAATTAGTAGCTTTTGTGCGCGAACATGTGCATCTCAGATACGAAATTTTAAAATTTTGAGTTTTTTTAAAAATTAAATGAAAACTGCGTTGGAATCAAAGCAATATTAGTAATGAAGAGTGCTTTTTATCTGTCAAGATCATTGCATGATAACTACTGCTAGCATAGGTTTTACGTTCTAAAAATGAGTGTCCCCTGGAAATTTTAAAATTTTGAAAATAATTTTTTAAACTTATTATAAACCGGGTCATTAAAAACCAGGTTGAACCTTGGACCACGTAGGGCTTAAAGGCACTAGCATAAAAGTTAGCTTCCCTGTACAGTCATTAAAATAAAAACATTTTTTCCGGACAACGCCAAGTATGTCAATTGTATAATTTGATAAGCCCAATTTTAGTATTTCAAATTACGAAAAAAAAGGCTAAATCGATTTTGATAAACTAGCACTCATTTTAAAAGTAAAAAAAAAATAGTAGCTTCCAACGAAAACCCGAATTTCTTAGCGAATTTACATATTTTCTTCTGCGTGTGCAGTGGCTCATAAAGTTGGATTTATGTAAACATTTTTGAAAAATCCTTCTTCTTTCTGGTGATATCTTCTAGTCATCTCAGTGATATTTTAATTGTAAGATTTGTTTAATTTACTGACAGTGTGAACACGCGCGAACAGGCGAACACGCGAACAGAGTTTCAGTAAAATAAACAAACCTTAAAAATCAATTAGGCTATCACAAATATGGGTATACAACATCAAAATAAGTTAAAAAGTTAAACAATCTATACAAATTTAAAATCAGATGCTATTTCATAAATCTCAATTTGTCGCTCTAAAGTGTTTGTAAATATAGTCTAAAATTGACCGAGTTCTAATTCATTGCCACATCCAAATTAAAATCCTTAGTTTACTGTAAACTGAAATTATTAAATATTTCATCTTGCGTTGTAGCAGAGTAGTATTTACTTTAATATGGTGTTGATTCAATCTGGTTATTTAGCTGAGATTTTGTTACGAAACTTTGTAGGCCTACAGCAGTTTTTTTTATTGCAGCTTGTTTTATAATTGAAAATTTCAAAAAGAGATTTCTCAGAAATACAACCAAGAAGGTAGATTGTGTTGCTTTGATTATATTAATTGACTTTTTAAATCTAAATATTTGTTCTACGAATTCAAACTCGAATGGTTTCCTTCCACAAATCACGCGAGACATAAGTAAGTAAAAAATACCCGCTTTGGTGATCGTATGGTCTAAGGTGCTATTCTCGAAGTAGACTAGATTGCCGATGATGGGGCGATCGAGGTTTGAATCTTGGTCGGGTGTACTGAGGTTTTTTTTTCTTTCCAAAATGGCTTTCCTCTCTCACTCAACCCGAATGCGGGTACACTTCCTCTAAATATAACCTTCCTAATCCCTAAAACCATTAGCGTAATTAGTAAATAGGCGTAAAACCCAAACGAGTATGGTGCTAAATAAAGAAATTAAAAAATAATTCAAATCGAATTTGTACGCTCACAGAGTTCAAAACTTTAGAGCGATTAAGTATTTTAAAGTGGTTATGTCCAACCAAGCAACATGGCCCACATCGGTGGTCTAACGTGTCAGTCTCGTGTTGATTGGAATGCCGATAGCGTGAAGAACAGAGGTTCAAATCTCGGTCGGATGTACTTAAAAGAGTTGTTCGGTAAAGTACTGAGACGCGTTACAGACGTTTAGAAATTTCGGTTTATTTAAGACGTTATTTGATTTTTTAAATATTGTTTTCGACAAAATGTGGGCGAAGATTATCAGCAAGTTTTTGACGAGTTAAAAAGTTTAAATTTTGACTTTAAAGTTATTTAACGAAGATTTATGTAGAAATTGGGTACTTATGAGATTAAATAAAAAGGTTATAAACCTAGATAAATGTCTTACTCTAGCAAATAAAGTCATGTTTTGATAAGGTTATAAAAGAAAAAATTAATAAAATGTGGAATTGTATAGAATTTAATGTAAGTTATCAAACTTTTTTTGGAAACAATTTGAACTTAAAATTTAAACTTTTCAATTGGTGCGAACTTTCACCCACATTTTTGTTGAAAACAATATTTAAAAATATAAAACCACTTCATAAATAACCCGGGATTTATAAACGTCTGCTCTATTATGAAACCTTTTTCTTAAACATTGATTTTAATAAATGGTTTCCCTACTTTCTCCACAAAAATACGGGTGTATTTATTCTTAAATTATATCTTCATCATTTCTACTCCATTAGTATAATTAATGAATGCGTATATCTGGAACGGGTATTAAAACGCAGTGGGGGAAAACCCACAAACAAAAAACAACGAGAAAGAAAAAACCCTATGTCGGCTATACTGTACTTTTTATCTCGGATTATCCTATTAAATATTTATGTGGTGAATTGGTGATGTATTATGATGATTGTTTATAATTTAATCCCACACCTTAGCTCAGTTGGTAGCGTGTCTGTCTAGTGAGGTAAGGGTCTCGGGATTAAATTTCTGACATTGCTAAAAAAATAATATAATTAATGAAATATAGATGTACCTTTTATAGTAATACATTAACGGCCAGTAGCTGTATGTAATTTCTACTATATAATTATTTAATTTAGTTTATAGGTCGCGTGTTTATATAATCAGTCGTTTAAGGATGTGGACGTTAACTACCTCAAATGAAAAATTTATTCTTAGTAATTTTTAAATTTTTTAAATTATAATGCCTCTAAAGTGATGGCTTTTTATTTGTTTGAAAATTTCCGATCAATAATTAATTAGTTAATTAGTGAAAAAGATGAATAAGGAATACACCCTCAACGGTGGCCACGAGGACAAAGGCGACAGTTTGGTTTATCTGTGACAGGGAGGCTGGGGTTAGAATCCTGGCCAAATATAGTAAGGTGATTTATCCTAAAAAAAATCACTATCCTTCCACGCAAATAAGAGTACATCTCCTCTATATTTTACAATACTCATCTCTATCCTATTATTATAAATGTGCGTATAGCCCGGATGGGTAGGATGAGGAGATGCAAGAAGTAAAAAAAAGCATTTTACTTCAACAAAGGTATATCAGACAAGATTTATGAAATGTGACCACTTTTAAAAACTTATTTAAAAAACTTCATGGCGACCACCCACAATCAGGTCATATTGACTGGGTGGATGCCACCTGCTGGCGAAGATAGTGCCAAATTACACAAATAGAGTTTTCATTTTGTTAGCACAACGAATCCTCCGTCCATATATCTCAGTTTTTTAGACCAGATACGCTATTTTTCCATTCAAGTAGCTCATAATTTGTCCTCATTAGGCTGAGTTAACCCCGTTCCAGACTCAATGCTTCAAAGAAAATCTAGAAGCACTGGGGATCGAAACCGGGACCTATGGATCTGTAGCCAAGAACGTTGATCCCTACACCACAAAGGCGGTCTTAAAATCGTATTAACTGCAATAAAGGTTGAAACTGAAATTTTATTTTCTTATCAATGGGCGATTGAAACACAAACAATAAAATAGAGTACACTTATCGAAAATAGGTATCTATATATCTAAGACGTAAACGATTCGTTTATAAAAAGATTCCCGGAGTTTTATCCAAAACATTTTGGTATTAATTTTTTAATATGAAAGCTTATACGCCTTCGATGTTCTTAAAAATTTCAAATTTCAATAGTATTCACAAGGTAAGTAGGAACTTAAGAAAATAATTTCTTTCTACAGCAATTCATCAAGCTATACCAGACTATTTTCTTTAATAAAAGTATTTACTTCAAGGGTTATTTTATCCAAGTTAACAAGTTTAATAGCAAATAGCAGTTTATGTATAAATTGCATTAGTCGGTAATTGGACAAATGCAGTTTATTTATAAATTGCATTAGTCGGTAATTGGACAAACGCAATTAAAACCGAGTTCTAGATGTGATAAAAAGTGATTGAAGTATCTAAAAAAACTCTTAAGCTGTAGATTTGCATAAAAATCACAAACGTTTGAACTGTCGCTGAGACTTACTGAAAACCTTGTGATTTGTACAAGTAAAACTTGGATGATTTTTCAACTGGGTACAATACGTTTTATATCAGTACGAAAGTTCAACCACTAGGCCTAACATTTTTAAATAAATTATTTAATTTTGAGAAATCTCAGCTTATTTCACGAAATAACTCTTTATAATAAACATTTACAAGCAATTTTTTTCTTTTAACTTTCAGTTAAACACACGTATTTGACCAGCCACAGATATTATAAACCGGGTCTAAATAACATTTTATAACAACGTTCCCTTTTTTTTATATCATTAGCACCGCATAATATAAGTTAAAATAACAGACCCATTAAAACAAGTTTTCAGAAAATTATCTAATACTAAACTATATTTTATATTAATTTTATCCAATAAATAACATATGAAGCGAAGTTAAAACTCAACCGTAAATGTTTAGATTAAAGCAATACAACGCAGTATGTGTCAGTTTTATTTCAGTAAAATGAGCTCACGAATAATGAGGTTATTTGGAAAGTGTTGGTAGAAAGTAAAATGCGTATTCTCTGTAAAAGTTAATACAATATTTATGTTAGTCGAGTAAGTTCAGTTTGCAAAGTCTTGCCCTGTGCAAAAACCGTATCGTTTAACGCCCGAGGTCTTTCTTTACCTGACTATATTACTAGTTATCAATTGAAGCTTTAGATCGCTCAACCAAACCCGTTCTGCGAACTTATGAGCGAATCTCACGGTAAATTGACAGGGAAATTACTAGATGCAAGATTACGTTTGAAAAAGAAAACGTATATAATTGCGGTTTTTTTTGTGTTATTAATATGAAAACAATGAAATTAGGATGAATCTAGTAGTTTAATAATTTAAATATTACTAATACTTCATTTGGGGAAAAAACGATAAAAACAGTTGTACTATTTTCTAAATAAGACTAGAGAAAATCGCATCACTATGAGACACCTGATATAAGCTGTATTAGGCCTATCTACTTATTAAATTAGACTTTTATTCGCGTGATGAGACGCACTCTTAAAACACGCAGTAAAATTGAGACAAAACAACTGTTTTACAATATATATAATATATATTTAAATACAACAAATATGTAAAAAATAAATAAAAATTAGTATACATTAAACTGAGAAAAATTACTGACTCCAGTATCGCTGTTGTAAAGTTTAAACTGCAATAAATTCATAATTCGATGAGATTTATAATTGTGAGAACCATTTATTTTACATCCCTGTTAATTGACCTTCATTAGAAGATGAGATATTCAAAACGGCTCCAGATTGTTTGTTTAACACGTGATTTACGACAACCGGAAATGACCACCAAATGAATGCCTTGCAGAAATAATTAACATATTAAAAAATAAGGAGTTTTATAACGGTACTCTCAGCAGTGATTAGAGAAAGAGAGACAACCGTAGCCTTAGGACAGCATACTGTCCAAAACTAGGACATAAAGAGAGTAGTTAGGTTACTAAAACCAATTTTAGACAAGGTATATGTCAAAAAGATGCTAAGAAGCGGCAACATTCTAAAAGCTAAGCATGACGTTTTAATATTATTATTATTAGCACCGCGTCTTACTACCCGTCCGGGTTATACGCACTTACGCTAATGTGTAATGGTAGGGTGATTAACAGTTTAACGTGGAATCCGAACCACGGTGGAGGCCTGGCATTCCCCACATTCACAAGATGTCTTGTCAGAGGTGAAGGACGTTTTAATAAAAGCATAAAAATAACGCAATGCTTTACAGATTTCAGTAATTAATTTAAAGCACTACAAATGATATAAAATGTTAACGTTACAAAAAACTGATTTTTTTGAACAAATACAAAAAAGTAAAAGTTTTTAAGTTTTTAACTGAGAAAAGAAAGACAGTTTACAAGAATAGTATTTTTTTTCACATCGTTTCAAAAATAGATATGAAAGAATGCGAATGGCTAACTATTGTGAGTTAACTTTCTTTATTAGGAACAAAGAGGTCACGGGTTTGATCACCGGGAAACGGGACATACTCTGATCCCACCCTCACTTCCCAACCTTTCTTTAAAATTCACCCTTGTAATTATCGCTGATAACGCTGATACAAAATCGTGCTACTTATTGATATCAACTTCAATAGAACGCATAACCCGAACGGGTAGTAAGACGCGGTGCTTAGAAAAATCTACAATAGGAGTGAACGTCACACACACACTAGTCAAGCCACCACCCACACAAACACATCAAAACAAATGAAGGCGTTATTCCGACCTGGAAATTCGGTGGCGGCTGTGTGTAGTAGTAATAAGGTATCCATTGGTCCATGATCCACTCTGCCCACTTGCGCCACTGACCATGTTGAAGACACTTGTACACAGCTACTAGTTCTCACACATCCCCCCTCCCCCTCTCCAAACAAGGCTATATGAAAAGGAGGGGGAGGGGTGCTGGAACTCCCCCCTCCCCAATACCCACCCATCGATAAAACACAACAAGACCCCTTGCTCCTTTTTTTAAGACATCCCTCCCTAGTGGACATTCTCAGGAGCTGTGAAAAACTTGCATCCCATAAAGAAAAGTCTCACCAGCATCCGATACTGGACCGACCGGACTTGGCCTACCACAATGGCTCGGTCGATATGACAGCCTCTCAATTTTTCAAATTTGTATCAAGTTATTTCATAAACATGTGTGACAGTGAGGCGTAGAACTTGGTTATTATCTTTTTAACCTCTACCACCACGCTTTATTACACGTCCTGACTAACAGCATTTAATAACTCTAAAATAATAGAGATGAGAAATTTAAAAAAATGGAAACGTAATTACATTTGCGTGTAGGAAGAGCGGAAAAACATGTAGGAAAGAAAAATCCATCATATCCACGTGGGATTAGAGCCTCGACCTCCCCTTCACCAGTACAGGTGAACCTGACAGTTAATCCACGTGTCCACCAAAGCGGGATATTACCATTACGTTTTATCTCTAGTTCTTACCAACTTTTCCTAAAAAAAATAATAATACTGTGACAAACAAAACAGAGTGAAGGATATAGATATAATTCGACACTTTTAAATGTTTGTTCTTGCCAAGAGTAGGCATCCGTATTCTTATATAAGCAGGAATACGTATTACCACCTGAACGGACGATCATACGGAGGGCGGGATTGCCTTCGTGATGGAGTTGCTCTCAATTTTTCATGGGCATAGGCGCGTAACCCATAATTGGACTAATTAGCATGTATAGTTCAGTTGATAGATCACTGGTGCGACTAAACAAATATTAAACGTTCGAATATATGTACCAGGACGGCTTTTTTTTAAATACAACATACCAGATTATTAGGAGATAATTAAATAAATTCATCTAGATAAATAATTACACATGATTAAAACTCAAAATTTATATTTATTTACTTCTTAAAAATGGATGAAACATCGGTAGACCCGGCAAGATATGGCTGATTTTTTTAAGGTGGAAAAGTCAGACCACCTAGTCCATAGAAGTAAGAAGAAAACTAAGAATAAGAAGAAATTGATATGGTGCAAAAAGCTATAAGGTTCTATTTTATCCCTCAACCACCCAATTATACTTAATTCTCTTAGATCTTACTACCCATTAAAAGATAGACAGCTATGTATGCCTACTAATTACTATATTGGGCCGAGGATGAGCAAGATTGGATTTTAGAGCAAGTGTACCCTCATTTAAGTGACGGTAAAGCGGCAAACCATTTTGAAAAATCCCTCTTAGTACACCAGACACGGGATTCGAATCCCGATCTCCTTGTCATCAGCAGTCTAGTATATTGCAAGAGTGACACTTTAGACAATGTGGTCACCGAAGTGGGTTGTACTTGGTTGTGAATCAAATTTTTACAGAGAGAGAGTGTGCTCAAAATGTTTAAATTTTATTGGGTTTTTTTACTAGCGTTTTTAAAATTTTATTTTACGTATAAAATAAGTTACTCCGAAAAGGTTATTCTAGAAAAAAAAGTTCACAAAAGTCGTAAATCTAAACCAACTGGGTTGACGACAATAGCAAACTCAACAATGAAACTACACAAAGGTGTCTAATTTTATAACATTAAATATGAAAATAAAAACGGAATCCTTTATAAAATGTAAATACTATTAAATATCAATGTTTGCTCTTTTTATTCTATAAATCTAACATTGAAATATTAAAATATATCTTTATTATTGTTATTAGCCCCAAGTCTTACTACCCGTTCGAGCTATACGCACTTACGCTAATGTGTAATGGTAGGGTGATTGTGAGATGAACTGGAAGACCTACAGTTTAACTTGGAATCCGAACCACGTTGGAGGCCTGGCATTCCACCCATTCACAAGATGTCTTGTCAGAGGTGAAGGAAGGGTTTGGTAATCAGATAAATCTGTTAAATATATCTACTATATAATCATAAAAACTTGTAATTATCCTCTTTTTTTTGTAACATGGCGTCCAGGCTATACACATTTTAATTATACTAATGAGGTAAGAGTGAGAGAGTTGGATCTTCAAATAAATATATCCAAATTTGTGTTGGAGAGCGAAGAATTATTGAAGGGGAAAAAAAACCCAGATAGAATCGAAGAGTATTCGAACCCCTACCTACCCTTCACCAACAAACCAGATCATACGAGCAAAATAAAAATCCTTAAAATGAATATAGCAAGACGTTTTATTTGGCTTTCAACTCTCAACGGTGTCCATATGGTATATGGCGATAGATTTGCACGGCACCCTGTCGTATTGATGTGGAAGTCAGGGTTCTTGTCTCGTTTAAGTAGACTTAATAGAAGGTGTGTGAAGTGGGGGGGGGGGGGAGGGACCTTTTAATAAAAAAGGTTTTTCCTCGGCAA
>CABFOW010000250.1:199549-240138 GCA_902141385.1 Timema californicum
CCCCCCCCCCCCCGGTTGGGAGAGTTCAGTATGTATAGTACTCAACCAGAAGGTTGGTTGGATCCTAAACAGTTCCACCGTCAGCTGTAAACCTTAGCAAAGAAGGAGCGTACTAGGGAAATGAGGAGTGAGGTAATTTCCCGTTGTTTTCCTTAATGAGCTGGAAGGTACTATTGCTATTGTTCATCAGTCTGCTAAGCCCACCAAAATGCATACACCAACTGACCCTAAAAGTGACACCTTCACTCCATTAATGACAGAGAAATGAATATTATTAATAGCATCGTTCATACCTCTACCACTGCCATATTTGTCAAGGCCATAAGTGAGACTGAGATAGATAAACTTGTTCTAGCTCGTGCCAGAATACTTCGTTCATAGCCTAATTCAATATAACCTAACCTAACGTAGCTATCAGGTGATTTAACAGACACTGGCTATAGAAACGCGATTCAGAAAAAAAAAAACAAGGTATACTTCATTCACGGTAGGAATTACTCTCTGAAAGGTCTTTTTTTCCTACCACTATCCTACTATACAATAGATTTCTGGTAGGAAAAAAGGCCTTTCAGAAAACAATTCCTACGCTGAACAGACTTTAGGCTTAAACAGGTGTTTCCACAACTGTCCCAAACGTCCTAGTACTAACCTGATCCAAACGACCCATGTTTTTCAGCAAGGATAATCCCAGATTGCGCCAAAAGTCTAACATTCCATTTTTCGGCTGCTTCGATAATATAACCCCGGTCCCGAGATAAATCTCGCTGGCGAGTGAGCCTTGCTCTTCTCTGACGCACACCTATGGCGACATGGCCTACAATAGTCAAACACACACCGACTGAAACAGGAGAGACCAGGAAACGACTTCGTAGCTATTGAAACACAGCGAAGAGCGACAATGTACGCACGAATACGTTACGTTCATCCGGCGTTTCCTTCCCAGAGGTCAAGGCAAAGTGACTGAAATATATATTCTGATGTACTTTAAGCTTAGTAGGGCGGGGCAAAAACAACGTGGACATGCAATTTACATAATTTATGTTCGTGTCCTGAAGACATTAGATGTGTAAGCTAGGCCCGGATTATTAACACTTTTGGGGGCCCTGTGCCAAGTAGAACTTGGGGCCCTTAGAAGTTAGTTCCCCAATGAATGATTATAAATCTTGCATATATATATATATATATATATATATATATAAAATCTTGCATATATATATATATACATGTATCATACATGGATAATTTTATTTAGAGACAAACCTTTTTTTGAAAATGTTTGGAAATAATTATGAGTACTGTGTGTTTTGTTATTAACAATATTAAAATACAGTCTATTATATTCTGAGTGGATTATAATACTGTACATTAATAGCTAATAATATAATAATATTGTACATTATATAATCATAGACTATTTAATTTTAATTGCATTTTACATAATCCGCAGTCTGTATATAAAATAGTAATAGTATTAGTATAGTAAACATATTTTATTATTTATAACTTTTTTTTTGCGTTTTATTCACATCGTATTTAGTTAATTCTTCAATATTAATAATTTTATTATTCTACCTCAGAAATTATTGTTAATAGAAAATCAATGTTAATTTTTCTGTCAAAAGTCAATGGTAGTCGGTCTCCACGTAACACCAGGCTACCAGCGCCCTTCGATTAGAGAATTTCTAGATTAGTTTGGGATACATTTTACGGAAAAAAAAGAAATATAATACTATCACAAAATAAATATGACAAGTCAAAATGATTTATTTGCTAGGAGGGTGGGGGCCCCTGTGCATGGCACACTGGGCCTGGTGTAAGCGATACTCCTGAGGATTGCTATGTTAAATTAAAACCGGTACATCTTGGTTAAGCTGGATAGGATAAAGGGAAGGGAACGTGCTCTTAGAGGGTATTCGAGTGTACTGGGAAAAAGGGTCCAAGTGTACTGAGAAAAGGGGTTCGAGTGTCTTGAGATAAGGGTACGAGTGTACTAAAAAAGGGGTTCGAGTGTCTTGAGAAAAGGGTCCGAGTGTACTGAAAAAGGGGTTTGAGTGTCCTGAGAAAAGGGTCCGAGTGTACTGAAAAAGGGGTTCGAGTGTCCTGAGAAAAGGGTCCGAGTGTACTGAAAAAGGGGTTCGAGTGTCCTGAGAAAAGGGTCCGAGTGTACTGAAAAAGGGGTTCGAGTGTCCTGAGAAAAGGGTCCGAGTGTACTGAAAAAGGAGTTCGAGTGTCCTGAGAAAAGGGTTTGAGTGTCATGATTGATGAGAAAGGGGTCGAAATATACTGAAAAAGAGTTCTATGTTGTCTGAGATGAGGGTATTATTATTATTATCACGTCTTACTACCCGTTCAGGCTATACGCACTTACGCTAATGTGTAATGGTAGGTTGATTGTGAGATGAAATGGAGGACCTTCAGTTTAACGTGGGATCCGAACCACGGTGGAGACCTGGCATTCCACACATTCTTCACAAGTTGTGATTAATACACGTCTTGTCAGAGGTGAGTCTTATTATCGTGACGGGCAGTTCGAACACCTTGAGAGAGTATTTTAAGAAGTGGGTTAGAGTATCCTGAGAAGTGCCATGAGGGGAGGGGGTGGGAAGAGTTTAGGGGAGTGGGGTGGATAGTAAGAGGTAGGATGAACCAGATAAGTAGATAAACAGAAATGTTGGAACAAACAGAAGAAAGGACTATATGAAAGGGAGAAGAATCGCCTGCTGATTACAATCTGGTCACGTCGTGAGGCGAGAAATTGATTACGTTCCTAGTCACGTGGTTTTGTTCTCCCCTTCCCTGTGAGAAGAACGTGCGCGGATTTACACAGAAGAAAAAGCCTTGGTCTGTGAAAACACTCAAAACTGGAAATGGGGTTGGAGGGGTTTAGGTAGGGAAGGTTCGAATTCACGCAGCCCTAGAAGGAAGCTTATCTGAAATAGGTTGAGAAAACAAAAAATATGTTAGCTACTGCATTGAGACGCTTTAAAAAAATCCTGATTGATAGAAAATGGTTCAAATCTCACATGTTCTAAGTTTAAAAACGTTGCCTACTACAGCAAATCAAGATATCATATCTCATGTTAGTAAATTTACGTTTTATTCGGCGAGTTTTCAAGAGAACACATTGAAAAAAAACCCACCACAAATTCTTCAATAATTTAAAAAAATAATCAAACACTGTCAAAACATGATTTTTATCTTGGAGTAGTTTTGAAGACATATATTTTATAGCTCATCTACAACCTGATGCTATTTGGTTTATTTAGGACTAGCCCNAATTAAATTTTCAAAATAAAATATAGCCTATGCTACTTGCTGATAATGTAGCTTTATATTGGTGAAAGAATGTTTAAAATCGGTCCAGTAGTTTTTGAGTTTATCCATTACAAACAAAAAAACAAATCTTTCCTCTTTATAATATTAGTGTAGAAAATGGCCAGTACAAATCTTCCTGCCAGGATAAAGATTGAAAAAATCCGTGAAAGCAAATGTCTATCTAGAATTGGAAACAAGAAAAAAGTAGTTTTAAAATGTAAGCCATTGTTGTCTAGGAGAAAATAGTATAGAGGAAGGGAAAGTGTTGTCAGCAGATAAACAAGAGACCTCACAGAGTGAATTGCTCAGTTTTTTTACTTCTATGTCTATTTTGTACATTGGTGCCTAAAAGTGTAATAGCGCTTAAAGTACTTAGGTGCGTCAAGTAAAGTCAAGTAAAATGCAGCCCGTCGTTAACGAATCAACAAATCTGTAGCCACGCGAACTAAACGTACAAGTTTGTCTGGTCTGGTTTTACAGCTAGATTCCCGTCTGGTTGTACCAGTGGTAGATTTTTTCCCCTTCTAAATGGTTTACCACTTTCCCTCCATGAAAATGCGGGCACCATCTTTAACTCAATAGAGTGAATATGCGTTTATCCCAGACGTGATTACATTACCTTGAACCCTCCCTTGGAGGTTCTGATTGCGTGACTTGACCTACCTCAAGGAGACGGCTGATACTCCGGTCAAAGAAGAAGGAAGTCAAGGAGAAGTCACGCAACGAGGTGTGGCCCCCGTCCTTGATAGCTCCCTGGAGGGGGCTCCTCCCCTCTTAAGACCCCTTGTGCCCCCTGCCGAGCTCACACGCCACAACCAAACACGAATAATTTATCCACCGATTCAATTGTTCGCCTCATCCCGCCCCAGTGGCTAAGTGGCTGGTAGTGGTTGACCACAACTCTAGAGGGGACAACGGTTCGATTCCAGATGGTAATTTATAGTAGATTTACTATTGGTGTACGGGTTCACCCCATGGGTAAATCCAGGGGATGTTGTCGTGAAGCTGGTGCGGGGGTATCGGTTTTCAAACTCCAATTTAAAATCCGATATTTTAATTAATAATAACAAAAGTTCTAGTTCATAAAAATGATTTTGATTAATACACGCGTGGGATGGTTGTGACGTCAGCCGTACCACCCTTGGTTAAGTTGGTTTATGTCGTATGCTTGGATAACTAGTGTTTAGGAAATGTGCGTTGAATACACAAACTAAAAAAATATCCTCGTCACAACGTTGATTCACTTTTGTATAGAGCTTGCAACAATTTTTTGGGGGTACTTTTTCATATAGAGAAAGTATTGAAAGCGTTAAATTAAAATTTTCTACCCCGATCTTAGGTTGTATCATAACATTCTTTGTACCCCTAAAAATCAGGAAAATAGGGTTTACAATTATATCTGTCCCTATGCCTGTCTGTCTATCTGGCCACCTTCACAGCCAAACCAGTTCAATAGAAGATATTCAAAATCCATATTGAGATGAATGTGGGAAATGCCAGGCCTCCACCGTGGTTCGGATTCCACGTTAAACTGTAGGTCCTCCATTTCATCTAACAACCACCCTACTATTACACATTAGCGTAAGTGCGTATAACCCGAACGGGTAGTAAGACGCGCGGATGATAATAATAATAATAATAATAACATATTGAGATGCTATATATTCATAACCTGCCTCGGTGGCGTAGTTAGCTAACGCACTAGCCGTGTTCAACTTGACTGCTGAGGACGGGGAGATTGAGGTTCGAATCTCGGTCCGGTGAACTGGGGGGGGGGNGGGGGGGGGGCGCTGTGTCCCAAATGGTTTTCCACTCTCCCTCCACGCAAATTCGGGTTCACTTCCTCTAATTAAACCTTCCCAATTCCTAATCCATTAGCGTAATTAGTTCTTAAAGAGTATAACCCTAACGGGTAGTAAGATGCAGTGCTAAAAAAATATATAATCATACCTCGAGGTGAAATCGTTATCTTAATTCTAGATCTAAAATTGAGGATAGTTTACTAATGACTGATTTATAAAAATACTTTAATTTTTCAAAAATTGCTTTTGCTTTTTTCTTCTGTTAGAAAGTTTATTTCGTACTGGCACTAAAACGTTGATAGTAAATAAAAATAATTTTGTATTATAATCTGTCAAGTATGACGAATGTAGTTTTTGGGATTGCACCTGTATTAGCTTTGAAAGGTTAGGGAATAACTTTATACCCAGTTTATACCACAGGACTAAAACCCCTGTCCAAGCCGTTAAAAAATAACGCTTCGTTGGTTTTGGGGAGTATTTAAAGAATACGGGTTCAAAATCAGTTCAGGAACTTCAAACGGGGATCTACCAGGAAGGTTTGGGGTGTATGTTGGAGGCGCTGATAAGTTTTTTTGCACCACGTCTTTACTTTCCGTTCGGGCTGTCCGCATTTATTTACACAATCGAGCTATATCTGAGGATGGTTAAAGCTTAGAAAAAATGTACCCACATTAGCGTGGAGAGAGAGAGAGTAGGAAACCACAAAACCAAAATCAGTATACCTACTTTCATGTAATCATAAGCCACATCATGTATCTGTAATTGTAACTGACCAAACGTCGATCGACTACTTCTTCACATTTGTTTTATATGTTCTTGAAGGTTCTTCAATGCAGTGAACCGACTATACAAACACATAGCCCTGGGGTCGAAAAACGGTTGATTGTGATGACATTTTCGGTAGCTCATTACATTTATTTAAAAAAAATAATGGCACTTTCCAAAGTAGTTTAGTGTAGAAGTGTGTCGACTCAAGATTAGGGTATGTGAGGCTTCTTGTCTCGAAGAAAAATTATCAAGTTATGGTTCGTGTTGCGCCCCGAGTGGGGGCGTTGTTCTACTCTATCAACCTTTGTGAGTCGTAATTTTGAGCCGGCCTACTTCCTCTAGATTTAAACCTTCCTAATCCCTAGCACATTAGTGCATCATAATTTAAAACATTGCCTTCTCAGTTAGATACAAAACATATATATATATATATATACATTGCTATCATTTTGTTTGAAAAAAATACATCTTGTGTTTTCTAGTATTAAAAAGTTCATTTTAGTACATGTACTAACACTTTTAAATTATTTTCATTAAAATTACGAAGCCAAGTCACATAGCTCATCCCCAGATAGAAATTGGTGCGATGGACGAGACTTCTAAACATGTTAAAATAATTGTCAATACGCGATACTGAAAAAAGTTTTAAACTGGTTATCTCGCAAAACAATTTCGACAAAATGAAAGTGGCTACCATACTTACTGAGTTTGGTGACCCCTGACATATCTTATATTCAGAGTCAGACCAAGCGTTATAAGGAGAAGAGGTGTGTACGTAGACTAGACCAGGGGTATAATTAAATAAAGGTTGTTAACAATGTAATATTATCGGTAGCCATACCTTGATTCCGAGTTGTTTTTATCTGTCCAGAATATATGATAAATTATTCTAATGAGTTAGGGGTGAGGAAGGAAGCATTTTAGAGGTTATCTACCCGCATTTGAATGGAAGGAGAGTGGGAAACAATTTAGGGAAAATAATACTCATTAGACTCAACAAAGATTCGAACCCTGATCTTCCCATCTTCAGCAGGACAGTCCGATACAAGAGTGACACCTTAGGCCATTCGACCACTGAAGTGGGTGGGGGTGATTCCATGTTTTGGTTGCACAACAAACAAAAACAAACATATTTCTAGTAATGGCTTGTGTATTTGTGATTTGTAGTTTTTATATAAATAAATATGATAATAGCCTCATGATTTTTTTCGGCTGTTCTTAGCTAACAATAATATGTCAAGTAAAACCAAGCTAAGATATCTTTTGAAGTCATACTGGTAAATAATATAACTGGTGATGGTAATTTTTCTTTTAGCACCATGTATTACTGCCCATTCGGTGTGATAATGATTTTGACAATGGTGAAGGAGGTATGGGGGATATATTGGGCAATCCATTAGGAGTCTGTAATAATAGTACAAATGTTAAGATCCTCTGTTTTAGGGAAAAAAAAATTGCGGCCAACATTGATACTATTTTACCATTTTTGGTGTTATTTTATAGTTATTTATAATATCTATCAAAAGTGAATGCTTCAAATAATATAACCTTATGTATGAATACGTAGAAGTAGATCTAGTAGCTTTTCTGTCAGCTAAAGGAAATACTTTTTTTTTCAATTAGACTGTCACTACGTTTTAATAGAATCGCACTATTGTGCTATAATTTTAACTGTTGTCAGTTACCATGGAAACAAAAAGCGCGTGGCCCCAACTTGAAAACCATGATGGTAGCTCGAGACGTGGCTGATAGCCCTCTCCGAGGCGCAGGGGACGACCGGGACTCGAACCCGGACCGGTTCCTCGAGATACCATGTCGCCGCTGTAAGGTGCTCGTGGTGAGGCCGATAGACGCCGCCCTCGTCCACCGGTCGACTGTCACCAACACCACCGTGTGCAGCGCTTGCAGGTGAGACAACAGCGGTGGCAGAGTGGGGCCCGAAGGGGAAGGGGGGTATGACTCGCTCCACACTTGATCGCCGATGACGTGGTATTTGTTTGTGATTTATTTATAAACCTCCCTTAAGCCACTTTCTTCAACTTTAGGGCGTCTTAGTAGACGACCTGGCGGTCTAGGGGTAAGGTGTCAGACTTCTGTGCTGGCGGCCGGGGTTCAATCCTCGGTCCCGGCATAGATTTATCTGATTACTAAACCCTTTCTTCACCTCTGACAAGCCATCTTGTGAATGTGAGGAATGCCAGGCCTCCACCGTGGTCCGGATTCCACGTTAAACTGTAGGTCCTCCATTTCATCTCACAATCACCCTACCATAACACATTAGCGTAAGTGCGTATAACCTGAACGGGTAGTAAGACGTGGGGCTAATAATAATAATAATAATAATAATAATAATAATAATAGGGCGTCTTAGAATGAGCCGTTATAAAACTTGTGTTAAATATATTATAAAGTAAAACAACTCTAAATTCGCCCTCCTGACTCTTTGACTGACAAAAAAATATGATACAAACCGTTCATGGTAGTTGAGAATATTTCTAGCAATTGAAAAGTGATTAATTTAAACAGTTTAATATTCACTAATCTAGAAAATATGTTTTGTCAAGTTAGAACATGATGTAAATTTACCTCCTCTGTCAAAGTGATCAAACACAATTTTTTTTACAAGGCAGGTGTGGGCTTTTTAAGTAACATTTTAGCTTTGATAAAGGCCGAAGTTACTGCGAGAAAACTATATTTGCCATGATTCTCTCGAATATATGTTAGTGAAGTAACTTAAAATTCACTCGATGGCCTGTAGTTTTTGTTAGTCGTTTATAAGTAGATTGTGTGATTACACATATTTTGTTTTTTAACGTTGCTCCTACTAATCCCATTGGTGGTCGAATGGTCTAGCAATACATTTGACGGAAGGTGATAGGGAGATTGGGGTTCGAATCTCAGTTGGGTGTGGTTTTCCTTCAATTATTTTCCACTCTTCCTTCACGTAGATCGGGGTAACTTATTCATCTCCACCCCATCAGCGTAATATCCCAGCCAGGTAACAATACAGGAGACGTCTAGTTCCTCCACTGAGCCTCAGGTAGCCTAGTTCCTCCATCACACCTCATGAAATGGATTTTAAGTAGCCCTAGTTCCTCCGCGACACCTTAAAGAAGGTATTATAAGTAGCCTGAGTGCACTATCCAAGTTCCTCCACTACAACTCAAGGAAGGGATTGTTAGTAGTCCCCGTTCCTCCACTACAACTCATGGAAGGGATTGTTAGTAGTCCCCGTTCCTCCACGACACCTCAAGGAAGGGATTGTAAGTAGTCTGAGTGCATTAGGCAAGTTCCTCCACGATGCCTCAAGAAAGGGATTATAAGTAATTCGAGTGCACTAGTCAAATTTCTCCACGGCACCACAAGAAAGGGATTATAAATAGATCCCATTTCCTCCGCGACTTCTCAAGGAAGGGATTGTAAATAGCCACAGTTCCTCCACGATACCTCAAGAAAGGGATTATAAGTAGTTCCAGCTCCTCCAGCCAGCTCAAGGAAGGGATTACGAAACATACTTGGTTCATGATAGGAAGACAAATTTAGAAAATACAAGCATATGTTCATAGCTTACGCAGAAATTACCATACGCTATTTATTTATAATCTATTTATACAGTTACATACTAATGTAATTTGACTCTTTATCAATGCTCTCTTCACTTATCTTTTAGAAGGCTTTAATTTGCTTGAATGTGGGGAATGCCAGGCCTCCACCGTGGTTCGGATTCCACGTTAAACTGTAGGTCCTCCATTTCATCTCACAATCAACCCTACCTACCATTAAACATTAGCGTAAGTGCATATAACCCGAACGGGTAGTAAGACGCGGGGGCAGGATAGGTTAGGTTATGATAGTACATAGGCGGAGTTCCACCAAAGTGCTCGCCTAAGGACCCGATGATCGTGGGTTCAAATCCTGGCGGGGTCGATGGGTTTTTCTTGATTGATAAAAATCCGCAGCACAACTTCCTAGGGATGGGAAGTAAAGCCATCGGTCCCACTCGATTGTGGCATGTAAAATAACCCTGGAAGGTAAGTTATATGAAATTACTCTTCCCGGCGAAATTGGTAGACACTTTCACTCTCACTCCTAGAAATTTGTGTGTGCTGGTATTATCAATCGGTTCAGAAAGTCCACGTTAATACCTCAAATAAATAAACAAATAATAAAAAACATAAAAGGCAAGGAACTCAGCTATAGATTAAACCAGGTCTTGTGACAAAACTCCACCCCATCCAATAAGACACGGTGCACAAAATAAAAATTTGCTAATGTTCGCCAGAATCTATCACCCTGGGGAGTAAACTCAAGGCGCCCGATTATTCACACAGGAACAGGTGGCTCTGGAAGACAGGGGCGATGATGTTCGCACCACTAGGCGTCACCCTCTTGACCGCGGCGGCCGTGCCCATCGTGGTGCTGGGCGTCCCGGTGTTCGTCGGCATCGAGTTGCTGGAGCGCTACAAGCGGGTGGGGCGCATCAAGAGGTGTCTCACCGTCGGGGGCGGCGTGGTGGCGTCAGCCCTGCTCTCCCCCCTGCTGGCCGGTCTCGTGGTATTCGTTGGAGCACCCGCGCTCCTAGTATGCGCCTACATGTTCCAGCCATTCTGACTCCCCAGAAGAAACGCTGGTTGCGTCCTAGACCGACCGTGGTGTAGGCGACTAGGATGAAGAGGGGATACTGTGGCTGCTATAAAGGACCTGGCCTATGGACGATATAACGTCCTATAAGCCAACGAGACCGCAAACAGACCTGATATAAAAGGTAAAACTAGAAAAGAAAGCTTCCGAAGTACGGAAACTAAATGACAATTTCCTAAAATCGACAGTAGCCTTGCGAATGCAAATTGTAGTCACGCATGTCACAAGACTATGAATATAAGCCCAATTAAATTTTATAAAGAACAATAAAAAAGATTTCCCCTTTAGATAATAAGGTCTCAAGTATAATGTTACTTATGTGATGAGTAATTTAATAAACTTTGCAACTTTCACACTGATGATAATTTATTTTTCAACTTAGAAGAACATGAACAATCTACTTATAATGGTTTACTGAAGGATAACTCCGGGCCATGCTCGAGATAAGTGAAACCTACATCGGTGAGTTCACGGACTAAGGCGTCAATATCAGATGGTCTGGTTTTCTGGCGACTGGGAGGTCGGAGTTCAAATTCTGATTGGGTGTATTGAGGTATTTTTTTTATTTAGAAAATACCTACAAGCAAATGCGGTATATATCTATCTGAAATTCTACATTTCTCCTTCCTAACCCCTTTAGTGTAAATATGTGGCTAGTTCAGGCATGTAGTAGTACGCGGATAACGCAAAAAAAAAATAAGTTCACTGTCATCAGCCTATCCTACCTTCACGATAATGCGGGTATATTTCCTCTCATATACCCTCATCTTCCTCTAAGCCACTTCTTCGGGGTGGCTTATAACCATAGTGTTAAACCACTAAAGGAAAAAAAGAGAAAAGTCCTTTTGATAATTAAATATTTGTCTATGATTCTTTTCCCTAAGAGAGCGAAAAATAAGTTACCCCGAAAATAAGTAGGTTCCCTTTTACTAAGGGCCAGTTTCACAGTCAGACTTACTACGCCTTAAGTGTGATACTATACCAAATATAGGGTGACCTGGCGGTCTAGGGGTAAGGTGTCTGACTTCTATGCTGGCGGCTGGGGTTCAATCCTCGGTACCGGCAAAGATTTAGCTGATTACCAAACCCTTCCGTCACCTCTGACAAGACATCTTGTGAATGTGAGGAATGCCAGGCCTCCACCGTGGTTCGGATTCCACGTTAAACTGTAGGTCCTTCATTTCATCTCACAATAACCCTACCATTACACATTAGCGTAAGTGCGTATAACCCGAACGGGTATTAAGATGTGGTGCTAATAATAATAACAATATAGCAAATATAAAACGACACCTATCTAAACTCAAATGGAATGGGCCAGTTCCGCTTATGAAACGGGCCTAATCCATTCCGATCTAGGTGGGTGTCAGCCTGTATTTAGTATAGCGTTGCACTTGAGGCGTGATAAATCTGACTATGAAACTAACCTTAAGTGATAAATTTACAATATTGGCTCTAGTAGTTATGTCTGTCCTAGAGCTAAGAGTTAAATGACGTTAAGTTGCTAAGCACACTGAGCATTGAAGGACACATAAAATAGCTAATCTCTAAGGGGACAAAATTACAAGAAAGACTGGGCACCCTTGAAAGATTGCAGAAAAGTATTTATCCACCCCTGGGCACAGAGGCATACCAACTGAACCAAGGGTAGTTGGAGGATGTGAGGGGAACGAGGGGACGAATCAGGGAAGGGAGAGGTTTCAAGTTAGTTATGGTGGCCGCCTGAACCCCAATGGGCGCAATATCAAGTGGCGGTGATTTGCTCGGCCATAAAAATGGATTATCGATATCGTTTACCGCGTGTTTTTATTGCCCTACTTTCTACTTGCGCCCGATTCAGAAGAGACCATTGTTCACCGGCTGCATGTAGTTTCCCAAATAGTTCGGGGGGAAAGGGGTGGGGGGGTGCCTATCGGTGTGAAACTGTTTGTACACACCACCAGCGCGTGGGATTCTAGGGCCATAAGCACAGCTATTGTACCTTGGGTTTGAATTTTCAGTTGTAGCAGTAACAACATTAATAGGAGTTGAAATGAAAAATAAACAAAATGGCCTTTAAAAACACCTGCCCTTCGTGGAAGTTTAACTAGCTCCGCTTATATGCACAAAGTTCTGAAGTTACAGATGTGGACGAAGGGAGGGGTGGAAGGTTACAGATGTGGACGAAGGGAGGGGTGGAAGGGAATGGCTATAGGAGAATGCTACATACATTTCTGTTATTGTTAAGTTATATTTAACCGTATTCAAACAACCCCATATTTACATTCGCTTGACCCCTCGGAGAGAGAAATTATTGTGGTCGTAAAAAAAAAAAAGTCGAATTCAATATTATGATAAATGTCGACGTTTCATGACCCCTGAAACTGAAAAAGAGGTTTTCACGGTACCGTCTGTTTGTCACTCGGCCTAGAATTGAAACTATTTTACCGATCGGGGCAAAACTGGGAAAGTTTTTACATAAGATTCCCCTATTATTTTTAAAAATTAAATATTTACCATAGAGTTATGGCTAGTTTACTGAAGTTAAAAACGAAAAAAAAAAATCGATTTAATCGAGATCCGCTTGAACGATTTTGATTAAGATATGTATCTTGTTACTTTTTAATATTACAAAACAAATGGCAATTTTTTATTTCCCCATGAAAATTACTTTGAGGATACTTTACGAAAGCAGAGATTTCAAATTTTGATCATATCCGCGCAGCTATTTGTGATACGAAATAGCTTATTATTGTAAAGATGTATTAATATTAGATATAAGTATCTTTTATTTGAAATATATTTTAGTATAATCAATAGTTTTTGAGCTGTAAGAATATATTATATCTATTTTTTTATTCAAGTCTGAAAATGAAATTGATTATGCCCTTTGGTGGGCAGAGATTTTCCTCTTTTCTTGGTGTCTTGTAACAGTGTATTTTATTTGGTTTGTGCTCTTTTAGTTCGTCTCGACCCCTCAGAAAGAGAAGCATTGGGATTGTATTAGTTTCTATAACAGTGTTTATTATTCAATTTATTCTCTTTGGTGGAGTGTCTATGCAACAATGAATATTTTATGTTTCTTAAATCTTACGAGATTTTAGTAAATGTCTCTATTCTATGATTAAAAAAAAGAGAGGAAGTTCTTTGCGCTGCATCATACAATTTTGTTAAAAAATATCTCGTCTTACTACCTACCTGGATTAACAGTATATTAACACTAAAGGTCCAGGTGTGAATAAGGTAGAATTTAGAGGTAATGTACCCACATCTGCGTGGAGGAAAGGTATAAAACCGTTTTGGGGGGGGGGGAACTAAGGACACCCTTACCTCCACGTAACTGACAAACAAACTAAAAGAGACTGACATATGAGTCCATACGCCCACCGATGTAGATTTCAACATATCCAATATTAAAGTGCTGTTAAAATTAAAAGAGCAACATCAAAAAAGCAAAGTCTAAATTGGGGAAAACTAAAAATTCTTTGACAAGCCAGTGGTCTGAAGTAAGGGGAAAGAACTAAGAAGATTATCGTGAAACATCGAGAAGAAAGACTCTCTCATGTCCAGAGTTGACCATGTGTATATTTTAAAGTGTATCCTACCAGGGTTTGACCACTAGTCAGTCCTGGTCTTCTACTGACAGTGACGGATATGTAACCGTCTTCTGAGGTCGGGCCAAAATGTAGGTGCTGTTTCTTCATCCTAATTAGGTAATGATGATGATGATGATGATGATTATGTGGTGTGAGTTAAAGTCTTAAACATAGCTCAAGTATAATTAACGAGACAATGATAACTAGGAAGGAGGAATTATCCTCCTTCAAGAAAAACGCCTATGGTACTGTTGGGAATCGAACACTGGACCTTTAGATTAGTAGCCAAGAATACTGACCTCTAGAGCAAGAGATCAGCAGGCTGATACTAATCAAGTAAGTATAGTTGTTGCGTTATGTGAATAACCTTATTTATCGGTTCAAAAAGGTTACTATAGTAGTATTTTGATTTTTATAAAATACGCATTTTATTTTTTTCTGCCAGCCATGATCACATTTTACTATATTAATGTTATTATATAGGTATTTATCAAAAGTGTCAGTTACAAACCACATAACTTTACGTATCAACACGTGAAATAATATCTAGTAGCTCATCTAACGGTAGATATAGCTCATTTGTGTTCATACGTCAAGACACGTCTTCTGTATGACTGCCACTTTTGACCAATTATGCCAATTTTGGCAGCTGCCAGTTTAATTTTGTCAATTTTTAGTTAGTTTACTATTATTTTCTACTAGCAAATATACTCGACGTTGCCCGGGGTAATCCACTGCGTGGCTACCCTAGACAACGTTTTTCTTTGCTTCAAACGGATATGCCCCCTCTCCCCCCACCTCACCGGTCTGGGTTTCAGTATACTATCCGTACACAATTTCGATCCCAATAACATATTGTGTATAAACGCTCGTATCATTTTGGCGCCACAAAAAACTGACTTGGTGGTTCAAATTGCTCCCAGTAGCTGACAATCTTATATGTCTGTCTGTCTGTCTGTACCTCCAACTAGAGCCTAAACTATTTTACCGATCGGGCTAAGACTTGGTATCTAGGGTTTCATAGGGTTGCCCCGAGGGGTTTTTGGTATTGGGTATCTAACCCTAGAATTAAGGGTAGTTTACTGATTGGAAAAAAAAGTCGATTTTCTCAAAATCGGCTTTAACAATTTTGATTAAATTTCATTTCTAAACATTTCTAAATATTCTTAACAAAATGGCTACCCTCAATATTTCGGCAAAATGACTTTGAGGGTTTCGGTCTGATACGTAATTAAAAAAGCAAAACAAATCTCCTAAACTATTTGAGATATGAAATTACAAATTGTTACAAATATGTAGGTCTATTTATAATACAAATATTTTATTCGAAGCATATTTTTATAAAACCAGTAACTTTCAAGCTATACGCAAATATATATATTTTAACATTTCAAAAACAAAAGGTAAAGTATTGCGACCGTAAAAAAACCCACCTGAAATGTTGATTGATGTCGACGTCTCATGACCATCCGAACCCTCAAAAGTGGTCTTTGCTATGCCGTCTATGTGTTTAAACTTAAAATTAAGACTAGTTTAATAAAGGGCGAAAAGAGAAACAAATTGATTTTCTCAAAATTGTTTCTAATGATTTTGATTATAATTCGTATCTAGGCGTTGATTAAGATTATAAATAAACTCGCTATTTTCCTTTTACCATGAAAATATATTTTTATAAAACTAACAGTTTCTGAGATGTTGGCAAATATATTAATACAATTTTGTGAGCTTTATTTGTAAAGAATCACTACTTAAGTTTTAACGCAATACTTCTCTAATGCCATAGAGTAATTAAATATAAGTAAGTCTCTATAAGTTTATATTATTTTTCTTAAACCACTTAGGAGAAATGTTTGTACAACAATGATCTATCTCCATTTTAGACGCAATAATCTATATTTACATTTTTTATTGGTCAACAATTATAAATGAGGAATTTAATAGCAATGAGATGGCATAAAGATTTGCAACACCTAATAAAATATCGAAAATTTTAAATGGAAGTTGAAATATTAATACGAAGTGTTGACCTTTGTGGACCCAATCTTGAGCATTTTTTTTATCGGTCCAAACGTACAAATGAGGACATTAATTCTTTAAAAATAAAATTATAAAATTTTAAACAAGGACTCAAAGAATTTTTTACATAAATATAGTGCAATTTATGCTTGGGTTTGCTAGTGTATATTATTTCGTTTCATATGATATATTACGAGCTCTGCGTAAATATCTCCATTTATAAACAAAATAGCGAGAAAAGTACCATTTATTTATTTATGAAAACATACAATACCTAGTTTATGATAAATTTGGCCAGTTTTATTGATATTTATAAATATGTGTTTACCATAATAATAATATATTAATATACACATACAAACTGAGGGCACTTTACCTAAATCAACGAGCACATAAAGATAGATACTTGAAAATTAGTGCAGTAAATCAAAAATAAAAACGATAATGTATATGAAACCTCTCACCCCCTTTCCCATTAGTCGAATTTTTCCCGCATCTATCCGTACCAAACCGCTTGGAATCTAAATTGTAGCGCAGTGGTTTAAACGGTTTAATGGTTTAAAGTGGCGCCCATTTGGGTCATGCTAATTAAATGGATTCTGCGGGTAGTGTAGGGAAGCTAACCGCCGCCATCATAAACTGAGCGCTCACACCTCGGCCAGTACAAAAATTAATTCCATTTTTAAAAACCCCGCCATTTAAGGTGGGGATGTAGAGAACGCTAGTTAAGGGCAGTGTTTTTTATACAGTTTTTAAGTTTTTTTAAGATACAGAGGTCCTGCGTTTGATCCCCGGCGCTTAAAAAAATTATCGGTGAAACATTTTGTCTGGAATGGAGTCAAACTCAGAATTGTGGGGACAAATGAGCAGCTACTAGAATGAAAACTGAGATTAATGGCCAGAGGGCTCACTGTGCTAACATCATGACACCTTCAACCCACAAATGTTAGCACTATCATCACTAACAGCCGGTTGGTATAACTTGCTTGCAGGTTCACAACATGGAATTTTTTTCTAAATTTCCCTCAGAGTGTGATATAAACAGTTCTTGAATATCTGTTGAGGGTGTCCTGGAATTTAATGAAAACTTTTTCTCTTCATTTAAAAAGTGTTTAATCTAACACCGCTAAGCTCATGACAGATATTCAACAACTGTTGATACACCCATTTTAAGAAAATTAAAACTCTTATATTTCCAATAAAGCAATATTTGGTCTTTTTTCGCAAAAATATAAATAAATGTTTTACTATGAAACTTCAAAAACACTGCCCTTAACTCGAGTTTCTTACTTCCCCACCTTAAGGTAATTCCAAATGAACATCAATAAGATGTGTTGAGTCTATTACTCTTGGCAGATAATTTAGAATAAGTAGGGGGAGAAGGATTATCTTGGAAAATATACGAAGTAGCAATGTCTCAGCCAATTCCAGCAACACAGACCAGGTAAGGAAGCCGGTGTCCGCTTTAACTGGGTGTGTTATTATTTGGGATTATCAAACCCTCTACATCGGTCTGGCATATTATGTTCTGCTAGTCGGTGTTGTCTCTACAATCGGTACAGTACATATTAATCACACCGTTCTCTAACGGGGTAGGCAAGAAAACGTACATATAGCTAAAAAACGAGCACATCAGTACTTAATCCATCTTCACAAACTTTCTACACACTTCCCCTTACACACTCCCATCGCTTCAACAACATCCATACACCGAGTCATGCATGATATTTTATTCTGAAAACTCTTAATGTTTCTCTTTTTCACACATTCATCTAAAGCATTTAGCTACGTCTTACATGGCCTACCCCTTCCTTTTGATCCACATACTCTCCCATAATATATTTACTTCGTCAATTGATCCACACTTACCCTCTCCACATGCCCAAACCAGCGTAGGACGCTTCTTTCACATTGACCTATTGAATTACCTTTCAAACCGCACTCCCTCAGCACTCATTTATTACTGACTCTGTCCATTTGAGTTCTTACATATACATTTCTTAGATATCTCATTCGAAAAGTACAGTAAAAACAAGTCATTTCATGACATATACATTTCAAATCCAGGCTACATTTGCAATTATCAATTCGGACTAATTAATAAAAATTAATAAGTAGAACTAAGTTATAAAAGTCAAATTAATTTTAAATAGTGACATTTTGTATTATGAAATGAGATAAGAATCAAATTATCGGGATATAATAAGAAAATTATTTATAAATGATTAAAAATTATGTAATTTTACCACTTTTAAACTATTTGGTCCTATTAATTAAAATTTATCTTTCTTTGCATATTATAAATATTTAGCTATCGGTTTTTTTTAACTCGTGAACTGTAATGATGTGAAATCAGTGATTCACTAGTTATAGCTTACGATTGTTAAAATTGTGCTACATACTTTTTGTTGTCGAATTACCTTAATGGCGCCTTGTGAAGGACTGCACAGCTAAATTTTCACCGGAAGAAACTTTTATAAAACACAAAAAAACATATTTTTTCCGGTCAACAGTGATCACAAACTATTCTATTTTTAGTTATCCATCAAAAGTGACAGATGTAGATCACACGACTAGACGTTTGCGTACGTCAAAGAAAATATGGTTAAAAAAAATTAGATTAGGGATCTTCCTATGGAGGTTGGATTGTACAACTACGGCCATAAAGGATGTGATGCATTTAGCAGCACGCGGTGGGAAACTGGTAAATACAAATTAATTGAGGAAACTCACAAAGGTGGACAAAGGTGTCATTATAGTCTGGTCTGCTTTGAAGATTACGTGGGAGGTAAGAGTTCTAATTCCAGTGAGTTACAAGGAAAATTCCTTAAATGGATTTTTACCGTCCCTCCATGCAAATACGGGCAGATTTCCTTCCATTCTTACCTTTTAATCCCTAGCCCATCATTATAAATGTACGGACCACACCGGATGTACATTAAGACGTGATCGTACACTCCATGGCGTGAGTCTGCAAGTGAGCTATACTGACCGAGCGGCCACCGCCGTTAGCGGTGATAGTGCTAACATTTGCGGATAGAGGGTGTCATGTGGTCAGAACAACGAACCCTATGGACAATAACCTCAGTTTTATAGGCCGAAGCTAAATCTTATTTAATCAAGTAGCTCATTTGTCCTCACGATGCTGAGTTTGACCCCGTTACAGACCCACTGCTTAAAAAAAATCTGCAAACACCAGGGATCGAGCCCAGGATCTCTGGATATATATCCGGGAACTCTACAACTAGACCACAGAAGTGGTCAACGTGAACATAAACACAAAGTTAATTCAGAATGTCAGTTCAAATATTAATATATTTAATGATATTGGATTTGCACTGGTGATCACACAGTCTAAGGCGTCAGGAATGTAAGATACTGACTTACCTCCGTTCATTAGGGCACCCCGCTCTACAGTAACAGAATGTTATATCCACAGAGTTCCAATCTGTAAGGTCCGTAGCAGTCCGTAAAAGTTTATTTAGCACCGCGTCTTACTACCCGTTCGGGTTGTACGCTTAAGTACTAATTACGCTAATGGATTGGGAATTAGGAAGGGTGAATTTATATGAAGTGAACCCTCATGTGCGTGGAGGGAGAGTGGAAAACCATTTAGGAAAAACCACCCCCAGTTCACCCGACCGAGATTCGAACCTCAATCTCCCCGTACTCGGCTGTCTGGCTCAACTCGAAACTAGCGCGTTAGCCAACTACGTCACTGAGGCGGGTAAACTCCGTAAAAGTTGAATCAATTAAAACTTTCTTAAGGACTTTTGTTACACATGGCTACGGAGAGACAATCTCAAGTAAACAAATAGATGAACATCGATCGATATGTGAATTGAAATGAAACTATCAGTGATGATAAAAGAAACGGACACAATTTTATAAACACACTGTATTTTGATAGCTACCTTAAAAAAGTAATTCCTATAAAACTTCAATGGACAAGGCTATCGTTATTTTAACCATAAACAGTAATAAAAATATAAAAAAAAATTGTGACCAAAGCGTTTTGTTAAAACAAACTGTAAAAATACCAACTTTGACACGAGTCCCCTTTCATCTCACCTTAAATTGAGTTAGTTACGTAACTCATGTTTTGATGTGACCTAGGGATTAGTAAAAAGCGAAAATTAAATACTTTATATAGCAGTCGATTATCAAAGATCATATTATGAGCCAACGTTTATTGTTTCAAGTTGATTACTTAGAAACTCGCCATAACTAATGCCTGATCTCACCTTGACCTATCTGTCGATTATCTTAAAAAGACTTTCATTTTTCATCGGGGCCACGCCTCTCCCGCACTCCTCTCTCTATCTCTCTCCTTTCTCATCACAAAGATGAAAAGAAAAATAAACATGTTAACTCTTTGTATAAATCTAGCAACAAACCATTAGTTACGTAAGTTTGAGATTATTCTTTAAAAATCCTTAAAATATATAATATTAAAAGATTTTAATGATGGAAGAAAAGATCCGTTAGAGATTTATAAAGAAAGCATAGTGCCAGGGAAACCAACGTTTTCTTTCTTACGTCTTCCTACAAACCTTCTCAATGTGGAATCTATTTAT
Source organism: Timema californicum (assembly GCA_902141385.1). Lineage (NCBI taxonomy): Eukaryota > Metazoa > Arthropoda > Insecta > Phasmatodea > Timematidae > Timema > Timema californicum. The sequence continues at coordinate 220,244 of CABFOW010000250.1, forward strand.
TTGTAACACCCCTTTATCCCTCTTCCTATACTCTCCCCTCCACCTCTTCTCCCTCTACCCTACTGTTTCTCTTCATCACTCTGTCTCTATAACCACTTATTCTCTCGCTTCCTCCTTAGAAACTTACTTCGTCATACCACGTCCCTCGTCGATTCTATACGTTTTATTTTGCCGTGGAGCCAAGACATTCAATAACAGGCAGTTAAGGTGGGCTTTACAACATCGTCGCATGCGTTTCGCACTTTAAGGGGTATTTTTTTACTCACATCATGAAAACGTCGCCACCTGCCGAAGCGTCGAGATATGATGCAGACGTCTAAATCTCGAGTTAGTTACGAAGTCGTTTTGTTATTTCAACATATGGTTTACGACAAAGAGGAGGTGAAAGGTATCGGAATGTATTTATATAGTTAAAAACCTTAAATTATAAGCCCTATAATTAAAACAAATCATGAAAATGTGAAGTTAGTTTATTTCAAAAGACGTTTCACTTTAAATGTCTTAGTTCTGAGATCAAAGCAAATGGTTAATAGCCTTCCTCGAACAAATAAAACCATCATAACATTTTAAGATAACTGAAGACAGTTTTAGTGGTCTTGAAGTTTAAGAACTGCTGTTCCCATAAGCAATTCCGTAAATATTAGAATTATTTCCCTCCAAGTAGGCGGCATGCTTTAAGAAAGAAAAAAAAAGGAAGAAATTTCACACCGCAACACAAACATTTCTCAGGCGAAGGATCATAGAAAAGGGAAAGTATGATAAATGGACGGGATTTATTTCCTACCCTCCCCAACCACCTTTCACCGAGAATAACGAACGATTCATATTGAGAAGAATTAACGTAAACACAGACCGTTTCACGATGCGTGGTGAAGCAAAACATAATTTAGCATTTCAGTCAGGAAACCAACTTCACATATTTTAGAAAATAGATAAGTAGCGAAAACCTGAGTAAAGTAATTGAATAAACCATTATTATTTTGACACGTGTGGCAAGACAAAATACCGTTTGGTTATCAATTGTATACAATAAAAAAAAAGAAGGAAAGTTTGGAAACAAAAATTCAGTGGCTAGCTTGCACAGAAATCCCATAATATACCTAAGTTGTTATTTCTGTAACTTTTTACCCAGTAATTGGTGATTTCAGAGGCAATTTAAGTGTGTATGACGTAGAGATAAAAATATTCCGGTTATTTATCAGTCGTACAATTCTATGCAGTGGTGGCTTGCGGCCTACAAATGCCCAGTATACAACAAGTAGCACCAGCTTGACGGAAGCGCAATCGCAAGACGGGATGTGTCTTGTTTTCTGATTAAACAAAGACTGTCTTCGATGAAATGTTTGTGAACGTGATTTAAACAAATATAGCTCCATCATCAAAGTCATATTACATTATTACTCTTATTAATGAATTTAAATTGTACTACCTCTTACTATTTTTTTTTTCACGAACTTTAATGCTTGACCAAAATATTATTTCTGTTGTTGTTGATTACAGTAGTGCACTTATATTTGTTTCTGATTGGCTGAACGCAAGACAACGCAACTACATAAACGCAAGAGGTGGGCAGTGTTCATCTCCTCCTGACAATTATTCCGACATGCGACTGCGCTTACGTGTGCTATTGTGGGACAGACAGTATTACGAGTACGATTCTGACAAGAGGGTATGATTGAATGGTTGTAGGCTAGGCATAAGTGGTAAAGGCACTGGGTTGGGAGAAGAGCTACTGAGAGACTATAACTTATAAACAAGAATAAAGCCAAATTTAACGTCTCAAATATCTGGTAGACCTTTCTAATAAATGTTAGTTAGTCTTGTCTTAAAATTTACGCTAAAAAATCAAATAATAATTAGTGCTCCTTATTTCAATTGTTACAATATGTTTTGGATTTAACTTTTATTAAAATTATTTCCGATCTTAAGGTGAGAAGAGGTAGGGGGGAGTGAGTCCCCCTCTTTTCCTTCCCTAAGTGCGCCACTGTTTGAGTAGCATCTATATTCTATACCATCAACCAATGAGGAAAAGAAACGAGTTCTGAATTTTTTTAGTAAACAACTGAGAATACTATTTGAGACCCAACTTTTTTTTTCCAAACAAACTTTTTCGCGAAGGTATAAATTAAAGAAACTACGATTACTAGAAATGTAACCTGTCATATTGATCATTATTATACCATATTTAGTTTAGATTTTAGTGGTCTTTGATTTAAAAGTTAAATGTTTCGTCTCACATCTCAGATACTCTTCAGAATCCATCACATTTTAATGGATGGACGTGTCTTTTAAGCTATTGAGCTACTAATGTGTAATGCATCATAAGCTATGTCTTATTTCTTAAGTTCTCTATAGTTTGTAAAGGCTTAGCGGTTTAAAATACGTTTTCTGCTCAATATTTTGGCATTTTACCCACGAAAATCTACTTGGCGTTTTGCCCACCCCAAATGACAAGAATAAAAAAAAAAATCTCGTAGGAGACATCATAGGACTTTTTTTTTAAATGTTTCGCGCCAACTTACCAAACAGCCGCGACCTTGAACAATGCTTAAGCCGCGAATTTAAAATAAAACACAAACTGGTACACACACGTTTTAAACCGAGAGCAGGCGAACTACGGTAGTACTTCACAAAGTCCTGCGGAGGAAAAATGAAACGACTCGTGAGCAGTGGTCCGTGGTTAGAGAGTGAGGGAGTAGAAGGGGGTAGGGGGAAGCATCCGTCCCCCCCCCCACCCCCAATCCTAGATTTCTCCCCACTACACCACACCAAGCAGACGACGGGAACAAGACAAAACCCAAGCCACGCGCCCCCTCTACCATCCCACACCACGTTGCCACATCTCACATACTAGGCAAGAAGGGTCAACAGTTTGACTTTCGCCGGGAGCACAATTTACGATTATCAAACATCTCTTTCAAACGTTATGCTTCATCTAACTTTAGTGGGAGTCGTTTATAATTACTAAACTACTTCTTTTTGGGCCTTAACATGAGTTATACACTTTAGTTTTAAAAATAAAGCAGAGATATCTGAAAATTTGATGTAAACTATATTAGCAATTCAAACCAGTAACTGTACTGTAAATATCTTATAATAAGATAATTATTAGTGACTATTATCTATTTAGTAAGCCTGTTGGGGTATTTAACATACACTTTTTAAACACAGATATTAGCGCAAGACTTAAAACCAACGTAACTTACAACACTTCACAATTAGTTATAGAGACTGGCTATTCACTAATTGAAGGACGGATCTGAACAACCAGAGTCAAACCCAAGTCCGCTAAACTTGTTGTCAGTTACTATATTCACGGACACGGACCTACTGTATAATAAATATTAATAAAAATCAGAAGGATGTAGACAAATAAATACAAAAGCATTCGTCTGGAAAGAGAATTAAAATCTTAATTCTGGAATAAAATACAAATAATTCACCCAAACGGAGATCGAACTCAAACTTCCAGATTAGATTCAACCACAATGGTACACATTTACCTTGTATGGATATAAGTTATCATACATGTTTCGTTACCTTACATAATATTTACAGAAGCTTAGATAATTTCTACCTCGAATAGTGATAATAGTAATAATATCTTACCAACACAAACGAATGTTATAAATTTTGAGTCAAAAGAGAAAAATACATCAACATGCAGCAAATTATTGGGTAGTTACTCACTTCAAATTGAGTTAATTTGTTGCTTAATCAGACAAAATTACGTAATTAAGACCCACATGGGTGTACACTGTAAAAAAAGCCTTAACGTCAATTTAGTATAGTTTCATTTGTCAATAACGGGCGGGTTGAGGTTTGAATCCGGGCCATCTGTATTGAGTGTGGATACGCCTAAATGGTTTCTCATCCGCTCTACTCCTACGTAAATTTGGGTACATTTTCTTAAATTATACCTATTAATCCTAATAGTGTAATTAAATACATGTCATGCAAAAAAATATATTAAAAACTGTACTACAATATTTATATTTTTAAACAACCCCTCATTACGAAATAAAATGAGAACCTCTGTTAAAATATAATTAGAGACAAAATATATTTAAATGTGTTTTTTAGAATTCCGTGACCCTCAATTAAATCTACAGAACAATATTCGTTCCCCCAGCAAACATGAAAACCAACCATGTTTACAGGTTAAATGATTAAACACCGTGAGGTATTCAAAACGCAACCAACAATACAGAACAGTAAGAATACTTGCCTGTATTTAGGGGCATCCTCGAACTCATATGTGACCTTTAAGATTTGATACAATCTGCTGCCAATCATTGGTGAATTGTTACTGTATTAGAGTGAGATATAGATACGTATCTTTGTAAATTTTGAAAAATAGCAGCTGAACACAGTAATCGAAGCCAAGGCCCTTGGCTTAGAGTGCCAAGGTTTCACCACTGTGCTACCCAGGAATCGTCCAGTACTCAGGGTCATTCTTCCTTAATAGTTTAAAGTAATTCGACCATCAAAATGTAATTGCACAATTTTAACAAGTGTATGATTATAAGCTACAAATAGTGATTCAACGATTTCTAATCATTACAGTTCACGAGTTATTTTATTTTAGCACCACGTCTTACTACCCATTCGGGTTATACGCCTATGTACTAGTTACACTAATTGGTCAGGGATTAGTACGGCTTAATTGAAAGGAAATGCACCCACATTAGCGTGAAGGGAGAGTGAAAAACAGTTTAGGGAAAAAAACCTCAGTGCATCCGACCGGTATTGAAATCTGATCTCCCTATCTTCAGCAGTCTAGTCTAATTTTAAAGTAGTGCGTTAGACAACGCGGCCACCGAAGCGGATCAGTTCACGAGTTATAAGGGGTCAAACTTGCTATTTTATACCTTTTGTTTACCATTGATAAGGGAAAGTAATGAATGGGGCTGAAATTTAGTATAATTAAGCGTTCATAAGAGAAATACACAATAAAATATTAGTAATATTATTAGTACTGGTCTTAATAATAATAGTGTTAATATAAAATTTTCGTTGGTGGATTTGTAATATTATTAATATCAATACATACTATTTATATTAATAGTGTACGTATTATTATTATTATTATTATTATTATTATTATCACCGCGTCTTACTACCCGTTCGGGTTATACGCAATTACGCTAATGTGTATGTGAGATGAAATGGAGGACCTACAGTTTAACGTGAAATCCGAACCACGGTGGAGGCCTGGCATTCCCCACATTCACAAGATTTCTTGTCAGAGGTGGAGGAAGGGTTTGGTAATCAGATACATTTTTGCCTGCACCGAGGATTTAACCCCGGCCGCCAGCATAGAAGTCTGACACATTACCCCTAGACCGCCAGGTCACCCCCACATAATAATTACTTTACCTTAACAACGGTACGCAAACAGCATAAAATAGCAAGTTTGTGACCCCTTATAACTCGTTAACTGTAATGAGTTGAAATCATTAAATCATTATATAGCTTATAATAAATATACACTTATTAAAACTGCGCAACAAAATTTTGATTGGTCAAATGAGCTTAAGGCAGAGATAGTATGGGTCGTTTTTATGTTGCCGTTTGTACAAAACATTGTACATGAGAGCGAATAAAATGTAGAAAAGCTTGGAAGACCGAGCCACGGGACGAATCTTGGATTGCTCGGTGGTAAAGTATTGGCGCGCTAAGTGCAGTGTCCCGGCTTCGATTTTCGTGTCTAAGTGTCATTAAAAAAATAGTATTACATATAATGCGGCTGTATATTATGTAAGAGAAAACATTCCGATCTACCAAACTTCACTAGTCATATACAACTAAATGTACAGTACAAGCATATTATTACAGCAATACAATATGCAGCAGTCATTGTTGACATATCTATTGTATAATTTATATACAAATGAGTTGGTCTCTTTATGTTCCATTTTCACTCAATAACAACTGTACTGATTTCACCGAAATCTCACATGTACGTCCGGTTTACACATAGGATATAATTATATTTTCTTTTAAAATCCAATAATTGTATATTTTTCAAATATTTTGTCTTAAAACAACCGACCCATGTTGTATTCTTCTTGTGAATGTAGTATTGACTTTCTTTTACGTCTTATTTGACCGCCATATTGACTGCACTCTAGAGAATAATTTTATTTTGTGTTGTTTATTTGGTTCTTCATATTAGTAGGTGAATTGCGATTATTTAACATAATAAAACTTACACGTAAGTGACGTTCAAAATATTTATTTGATTCTATATTACATTTACATATTAAATAGATGAATGTCCCCATTAAAAGGCAGCTTATGATATTAAAGAATATGCTGGTTGCCATGTTTTATTTAAATTTTAAATTGCTTCCACAAATAATTAATAATTTTTGCAGCCCCATAACAGTGGGTATGTGTACAAAAGCGTCAGTCTCGTAACTCCATGTTTGCCCGTAATTAGAAATTTGGGTTCCAAATACCGGCCGCGTGTGATAACGATATATTTTCTCTAGATGATTTTCCCACTCTCCCCTTATATAAATGCGGGTACAATTCCTTTAAATTATATTTTCCTGATCCTTACTTTATTTGCAGTGTTAAATGTGTAAAACCTGGATGGGCGGTAAGACGTGGTGTTTTTTCCATCAAGAGTGTTTTAAAAGTTCCCGCTGGTATTTAGATCGCCCCTATGGCTTTGTTATAATGCTGTTTTTTTTTTGTTATAGTAGGCTCGGTCATCAATTTTTAATAAGCTCTTAAGTAAAGTTTGTTGTTTGAAACGAGATGGAAAAAAAGGAGAGTATTATTCATTTTTAATGTGCGAGCTTCCCATAATATCCTTCATTTAATATTATAAATATTTAAGAGATAAAAAAATAACTACAAACTTCGTAAGGCAGTAAAGTGTTCTAATAGAGTACTTTTACTTTATGCCCCATACACACGGGAGAAACTTTCGTAAATAATGATGCAACTATCACGAAACAACCAGCGAAGAAGCTATTACGAAAACTACGAGGCGTAATCATACGGTCATTAGATTCTTCCTTGTATTGAGAATAGTTAAGGTTATCTATAAAAATATAGTTATTTTCTTCAGAAAATAATTGGTATATTTATCCAATAAAAATTAAATGTATATTTTGATTTTTTTTAAATCTATATATAAATTAATACTCTAAGGTTTGTATGTGGATTCAATTTTTTGTGAAGTTTTTATTTTGTATGGGAATTATAAACCATGATAAAAAAAATGTTTTATAGAATTTTTGTTTGTTTCGAGTAAATTCAAAAAACATTCATCGAATCTAGACGTAACTTTCTCTTCTGTTTTACTCCTTATTTTCCCCGGAGAAGAGTATCTAGGCTATGTACCATCACGCTAGCTTATCAGCGGGCGAGGCAGTGTAAAAAAACGGGCGTAGGCAGTAAACATGTGTCACGGCTGCTTGGCGCAAGTGCAAAGGATGGCACGTGATTCTAGCAGAAAGAGGAAGGAGGGCGAGTTCGCGTTTCTTCGGGTATCTAAGCGAATAAAGATCTGCTTTCAATTAGGTTTAATTTTGAATGAGTTAGCACTGCGAATAATATTCTTGCTAATTGTTTGGTACTGAGGCAACAGCACAAATTTGTTTGGTGTGATAGGGCGTTCACAAGAGCGTGCTTCTTTCAAATTACAAGACTATATTTTTATTTCTTAGATAGTAAATGTTAATTACAGTAACCCTATGGCTTCTTTGGTGCTGACTGACAGCTCCCAGCTGACTTATGACAATCAATATTTAGGTATATACCTAAATTTTGACTCTCAGAAGTGGAAGCTGTTAAACACATGTTTTTGCATATAATATGGCTCGGCATAGGGATAAATAATTTGGTCTGGTAGCTTTTCAAAACCGTCAGCTGTGAGCTGTCAGTCAGCACCAAAGAAGTCATGAGGCTACTGTATATCTTTTGGTGTTCGTTTTAACAATGCCTCCACGTAAGAAAAGCCACTCTTAGCATGATTAGGTCTTAAATTTAGGTATTTTTCAGTTATTTTATGGTTTCACGAGTAGATCATGTTTATTTAGTTTTGTTTTTTAGATAGCAAGGGGAAAAAATCTCCTACTAATGCAAATGAGTCAAAGGAAAAACCTAATATAAAAGGCTTACATCAAATACATTTAATTAAAAACATTACCATAAATTTATATTTTGTCTTGCTTTTGTTTAAAATACAGGGGAGGGGGTTCAATGTTTAGTTAGCTAGTGGAAGACTATGTACTTGTATATCTTCTGCGCATGCGTCTGTACTAAAATACAATAGATAACCACGACCAACGCTAATATCAAATTACAGACAAGTTTCTCTGAAAGTTGATGGTTTTGACAATGGTCGTCATTATAGTTGGTATTTCCCAATGTACTGTAATAGTTCACTTGTACTGAGTTCAGTACTGAGCTGTACGGTACATGCATGTTCGTTAATCAGGAATAGCTCATTCTAAATATAATTCCAGGCAATCTGTAAACACTAACCAATGCAGTCTGTTTGCTTGTGCCATTACACGCAGATGTAGGACTTGAGCAAGGAATGCATTTCTCCTTAATTCTACTTACTTCATAGCAGGGGTCAGCAAACTGTCGATTTCGCGGCAATTTTCCGTCGATCGCGTATGGAAACTACATCGCCATCAAGGTGAGAGTGTAGGAGAAAAGAGAAAAGGTGAGTTTTTTTTGTTAGCAGTTTTAATATCAAAACATTTTTTGGCTAAAATAAATAAAATATTGCTTCAGTAGAAACAGAGAGTTTAATTTTCACATGGTAACTTAAACAGGTGTTGAATATCTGTCTTGACTATCGCGGCGTTAGATGATAATTTTTTAAACGAAGAGAAAAAGTTGTCATTAAATTCCAGGACACCCTTGAGAGATATTCAAAAACTGTTGATATCACTATCTTAAGACAATTAAACTATGTTTCTACAGGATGATTATATGATTTATTTTGTTAAAATAAAGTTATGCTATACAAACTGCACACACACTGGCCCTTTCTCAGTCCCCTACTCTCCCACCATAATAGTAAATTTTTTAATCTTATAAAACCGTAAATACAAATTAATACCAAGTACTTTCAAATAATATTTGAGTGGCATCAAAATAACCTTTATTGGTCGTAATCGTTAATATTATAAGAAAAATATATAATTTAATATGAAGATATAAATTTTATTTTAGTTATATTCTCTATAATGGTGGGTACATAGCTATTTAAGAATTTTTTTTTCAAAGAATACAAATAAGATGTAACTTATGGAAAAGAAGAAGAAGCAACATTAGAGAAAAGGTACGACGAGTGATCGCGGGACCCTTGATAAGTTTGTAAGTCAATCGTAGGCCAAAAAGGTTGCCGACCCCTTGAATATAACATTAGGAACTCAAAAACTCATTGACTTAATTAAAAAAGTACGCTAACTATCCCTATCTTGAGCTAGTTCTTTCCAGTCCACCCCATTGCATACTATCTCTCTCAAGTCAATTCTAATGCTACCCTGCCATCTGCGTCTAGGCCTTCCCAATGGTCTCTTCCCAATGGGTTTGTCAGTAAATACTATGAACAAGGTTCTAGATTCTTCAAATAGCACTGCATGTCCTGCTCACAGTAATCTGCAAGATTTGACTATCCTAACAATGTTTTGTATTGAATACAGGGTATGTAACTTATCATTGTGTAAAATCCTTCACTCATATTCTTCTTTTTATGGACTTAATATTTTAGTAGGTACTTTGTTTTCGTCATGTAAGATACCATGTTTCACACCCATAGAAAACAACCGATAAAACTATTTTTTTAGCACCGTGTCTTACTACCTGTTTAGGTTGTATCCAAATGTAATATAGTGATTAACTTAAGGGATGATAAATGAGGAAGTTTGAATTTTGAGGAGGTGTGCCTACATTTGCGATGAGGGAAAGTGGACAACTATTTTCGAAAATAACACCCTCAGTACACCCGACCGGGATTTAAACCACAATCTCCCTGTCATCGAAAGTCTAGTATAGCACGAGAGTGACACCTTAGACCATGCGGTCAAAGAAACAGATGGTAAGACTATCGTTTCGTATATTTTGAGTTTTACAATCCTTGACAGCAGGCGAGATGTTAACAACTTACTGACCGAGTAGCAGCAAACATTTCCTGAGTATTATCTTCCTAATTCCCACTCTAATATCGTTATTTCTAGTCTAAGTTGTTCCTAAATATTTGAACCCTACCAAATTATATTTTGTTCGTAGTAATCTCCTAATTATCGTTCTCCATTTGTTTTATCTGTGTGATCATGTACTTAGTCTTTAGTCACCTATTAACATATTTCCCTGCTGGCCTCTGATAAAATAAATGGGGGAAAAAAAAATTGACAGTTGTATTCCCCCACCCCCCTTGCGCGAGAGAAAGAAAGGCAACGTTGTAGCATTGACGTCACACAGCACGTGACACGGGGGGGAAACGGCACGATGGTACTGGCCAACCAGTCCGGAGCCCAGACCCCGGCAACAGTCGAAAAAATTATATATAGTCGGATTGACATAAGAAAAGAACACAGAAAATAAATGCAGATCAGCCAACATTAACAAAAGGTCACTATAGTTAGCTTTTAAGCATGAAAATTGACACCATTTGAAAAATAAAATAAAAAATGACAACTTCAGAACACATGACATAGCGCTTGGATACATTGTTAGCAATAATTTATTTTTATGACCATTCGACTATACTCTCCATTAGTTCCTTGTCCCTTTAGGTAATGCTTGGCTTTGATTTACAAACAAACTTCAGTAGTTTTGAGAAGAAAAATGAACTATTCCACCCAAGAGCCACGAGGTACTGTGTACATCAGTTTAGTAAAAAAAAAAGTCGGATCATCTGCTTACTTTCACACTTCCCCTATTAATTTGTGCAGCCTTGAAACCCTACATCAAAGCGATTTTTAACTTTTCATAACTTAGAGAATTATTAAATATACTTTCGTTTGACTCGTCATGATGAAACCATTCTAAATACATAGATTTAAGGAAAACTTTATTTTCAGGTGATGTACCCCAGAGTATACACGCTGTTTCAATAAAATTCAGCCCTATTAATAATTGATATAATTATTTGGAAAATACTCCCAGCCACAGTCCGTACTTCAAGTCAAATATTCAAGATTTTAATCCGGCAAACCAGTATGCAAACAAATGAGCTTATCACAAGTTATTTTGGTCCCGTTTAACATAAGAAAGGTACAGGAGAAAAGGAGTAAATTCATTTTAACTCAAATTCAGGTGGTGCAGCCATCTGTTAGAAAATCATGGGACATTTACAATTCACTTTAGATTATGGTTAAAAGAGATCTCTTAATAATTTTTTTAAAAGTATTTGCTGGGGTCCTTATGGAAATTCATATGTAATATAAATTATCAATTATTTTTTAACTTTCTAAACATTTCCTTTTTAAGGCAATTCTCTATACACGCTATGAATTTAATTTTAACTGTAGCTTTTTTTTTATCGCATCTTACTACCTGTCTGGGCTAACAACTCATTACAATAATGAGAATAGAGGTGAGAGGAAATGTACCAGCACTTGTGTGAAGAAAGAGTGGGGTACCATTTATGTACACACAAAAAAAAAACCACCCTCAATACATCCAGAAGAGGATTCGAACCCCAACCTTCCCAATAAGGTAATAAAAGACTACAAGAGACGGAAGTTTTGTCTGCGTGCCCACCAATGTGACTTGTAATCTTAGTTTAAATCCGCGGTCGGGGAAAAAAACTAGTTTTTCTTCCTGTGTGATGTAATCAATATGCAAAATAGAGACTTTTTAATGGGAACCAGTTTCTCATTCACAACTTCCCACACATGAAAACACACACAAACGCCGCCAAATATATCTTTATTCCGTACGCAAGGAACCATTTAGCCACGCTCCGATGAACTTGTCCATTTCGCAATCACGTCACGGAAAACCGAAAAGGAGTTCTATTTATTTTTCGTTTTTGCAAAGCAGCTAACGGTCTCCCTTAAAACGAGCTTAAACCCGTGGTTGAACGGTTCGGGAGGCCAAGTCTAGGTCCTAGCAGGTGGTGTGTGCTACATACGGGTGATATATATATATATATAAATTAATATATATATATAATACTTTTTTTTAGCACCGCGTCTTACTACTCGTTCGGTCTGCACGCCTAAGTACTAATTACACTAATGTGTTAGGGATTAGAAAGCTTTAATGCAAAGGAAGTGTACCCACATTTGCGTGAAGGGATAGTGGAAGACCATTTATGAAAAACCCACCCTCAGTACACCCAACCGGGATCGAACCCCGATCTCCCCGTCTTCAACATTCTAGTCTATTGCGAGAGTAATGCCTTATACTGTGTGGCCCCAAAGTGGGTACAAGCGATATTGAACTTCTTAGTGATAGACTTGACCACCTTTGTAGTCAAGAGTTCCAGCTACATATCAAGAGGTCCCGGGTTAGATTCCCGGCACTTCCAGATTATCGGTGAAGCAGTGGGTCTAGAACGGGGTCAACTCAACCTCGTGCGGACAAATGAGGAACTACTTGAATGAAAACTAAGATTAACGGCCTTAGGGTTCGTTGTGCGGACCACATGACACCCTATATCCAAGTAATATGGCGCTATATTCGCCAACAGACGGCGGACGCTCGGTAGATGTATTTTGCATCACGTCTTAGTACTATCATATTTATACTACGAGGGGTAAGGAAGGGGGAGGGCTGTGTCTATATGAAGTGTACCAAAAAGTCCGGGAGGGAGATCAATTAAATATTCATGAAAAAAAACCTCTCGCTTTACTGGGCGGTTGTAATTCTAAACAAACTAGAGGGGGAGAATGGGATTCCATCTGTTTTTAATCTCGGTGGTTATTCTGTCTTGGGTGACCTGGCGGTCTAGGGGTAAGGTGTCGGACTTCTGTGCTGGCGGCCGGGGTTCAATCCTCGGTCCCGGCACAGATTTATCTGATTACCAAACCCTTCCTTCACCTCTTACAAGACATCTTGTGAATGTGGGGAATGCCAGGCCTCCACCGTGGTTCGGATTCCACGTTAAACTGTAGGTCCTCCATTTCATCTCACAATCACCCTACCCATTACACATTAGCGTAAGTGCATATAACCCGGACGGGTAGTAAGACGCGGTGCTAATAGTAATAATAATAATAATAATAATATGCTGTCTTTTTTTCCTAGCGAATCATGGTGCATTTAATATTAATCATAATCCCCTCTCTTGTCCAATTAAGCAATTTTTAATAGCCTTTATGTTAACATTAATAAATAAATAAAATAACTGAACTCTTTTGAACAATACATTTATTCATATTTATTGGATTTCAAACTAATATGCCAACTAGCGTTGATATTTACTGTTTTTAATTTACTAAACATTAAAAATGATTGATAAAACAATTTGAAATTAATTTTCTTAACTTATTCATTGCTCAAATTTGTATAAATTCCAAGACTGAATTTAATGGTTTCATACTTCAAGTAGCAAGTGCTTTTCCTTTTAATTATGTAAAAATACTTGGGGAAGAGAATAATTTGTAGATACATTTTTGACGAAATATCTTTATAATGAGTGAACATGTTTTCTTGTAATTTATTAATTTCTTATAAATAAAAGAAGATCGTAGTAGGTTTTCATATACAAACAATTATGTATATCAAAATATATACAAATATAAAGGAACATAACTAAATACATTTTTTACTCTGTGGTAGACAAAATCTATTTTTAGATTTCCATTCTATATTCAATATTGTTTCTTAATCCCCGTAAAAAATAAATACAAAAAAGTACCATTAATTAAATTGAAGTTATCAAGGTCTTCCTAGATTGGAACTAATTGTTCGAGACAAAAGAGTAATTTAAGGTGGAAGTGTTTCTCACACTGGTAGGAAACAAAAGGAAGGAAACTCTCCCACGTTCCAAGATGCCCAAAGTGAAACAAACCGGACGGATCTGGTTTCCTAATTACTAATTAATCTTGCTTGCGTTTTCTATTTGGTTGATTTAAGAGGCTAATTAAATAACAAACGTATACCATAGACTTATTTATAAACAAGGTGCCTTATATTATGCAGTATTTTAATTAGGAAAGGGGTGGAAGGTATTTTCATTTGAAAATAAAATGGTTGGTAAGTTCGTCTGATATCGTATCTGTGTAATTTATTATTTTTTCCTTAACAAAGAGAAACAAGTAATTAATATATATGCATTTTCTCATGTGTACACTACGTCTTACTACCCATTCTGGCTATCCATACATTTACTCTTAACCGGATAAACCCCCTACTCCTTTTAGCTTATTAAGCTAAAATTTTGAAATTAAATCTCAAGTTAGAAACATAAGGTTAGTCCAATGAGTTTGTGTTTAGGAAACAAGTCTCTTAATAAAGTTTTTTTATAGCAAATTATGAAATGTATATGTAATCAATTTACCCCTCAAATTAAGGAATTTGACGAGTTTTCGAATCATGGTAGCCTATAGATTAACCCAACTTTCTCTTTTCATCTTCAATTTTTCTTAAAATTAACATCTTTTACACTTTTAAATTAATTTGGACACCACATTTTTCTTATCTTCAAAATAAACCTAGGAAAATTTCAAAATTTTTGATGAATAATATACCATCCAACATAATAGTAACCAATGTATTACGTTACTTTTTGAGTACCAAGCATAATTAAATAGTGTTTAAGAGTAAAGTTTCACTATGACAACTGCCAAAATAGCCTGGTATGAAGCAAAAAAAGAAAGATAAACCAGAAACAATTTCACGAGTATGCCTGTGCGAGGTAATTTTGATCAGAATCCTATAGTTAATTCAAATGTTATAAAAGAAACATCCATGATAGTCAGCATCTATTGAATATATGGTATTAATATTATTAGCACCGCATCTTACTACCCGTTCGGGTTATACACACTTAAACTAATGTGTAATGGTAAGGTGATTGTGAAATTAAATGGAGGACCTACAGCTTAACGTGGAATCCGAACCACGGTGGAGGCCTGGCATTCCCCACATTCACAAGTTGTGGTTAATACACGACTTGTCAGAGGTGAAGGAAGGGTTTGGTAATCAGATAAATCTGTGCCGGTACCGAGAATTGAACCCCGGGCCCCAGCACAGAAGTCAGACACCTTACCCCTAGACCACCAGGTCACCTTATATTATTATACTTGAGAGGTTTTATTTTTATCATCGCATCTTACTTACTATTCAGGTTAAACGCGTAGTATGATAATTACTCTTAATGGGGTAAGTATGAGGAAGGAAGCATTTTAGAGGTAATCTACCAACATTTGCGTGGAAGGAGAGTGGGAAACCATTTGGATAAAACAAACCTCAGTAGACCTGACCGAGATTGGAATCCCGATCTTCCCATAATCATCATCATCATCAGGCCAATCTAACAAAAGAGTGACGCCTTAGACCATTCGGCCACTGAAGTTGGTGAGCTGGTTGTTTGTTGTTCATATGCTTAGGATAGTGATCAAAGCCGGCTCAAAGGTTTCATGAGCCTTAGTTGAGACTTTAAAGTTTACGCCCCAGATGTATTTTAAATAATATAAATAAACTGCACCCCCTGTGGGAATCAAAATAATAATAATAATAATAATAATAATGCATCAAAATACTGGACAAAAAACTAATAAAAATATATATAAATAAATAGAAAATATTAGCTTCTTCCATTTCCCCCATCTTCCTCAATGTATGCAAAAATACTATCCCTTTTTCACTAACTTTTCTTTTAATATTTTCCTAAGCTTTTAGTTAAATATCAGAGTGATTGGCTGACAAAGTTATCCCAAATGTCATCTAGTCAAATAAAGGATTATGATGATAATAAATATTTAAGAAAATCTTAATATTATATAAAATATTTAAATGTTATTTCTTTGTTTAGAAATAATCATAAGCTTATTTAATTTACATTTTTTTTTCTGTCGGAACGCACTCTTAGGACATTTTCGGCCTATGCGACAGCCTAGGTTCACCTAATGAGCCTAATAAGGATTATTATAACTTGCTTGAAAGTGGGAAAGTTTACGAATTTCCCTGAGTCATCTTTCCTTCAGCCAGCAATTTTATCTGAATACAATCTACAACTTCGTCTGTATGGCCAATATGGCACCTATTTAATTGTACTGTTGTTATTTTGGCCCCTCAACCTCACCTTACTACACGTACGGAATAACAGAATTTAATTGCAATGATAGGGTTAGGAATGAGGAAGTTAGAATTGAAAGAAAACGAAGCCACATATACATAGAGTGTATGTGCAAACATTTAGGAACATAAAAACATACTCAATACAATCAGTCGGGATTTGTTCCCCCACCTCCCTATCATCGGCGAATCAGATCAAACGAGGTTGACGTCT
Source organism: Timema californicum (assembly GCA_902141385.1). NCBI lineage: Eukaryota > Metazoa > Arthropoda > Insecta > Phasmatodea > Timematidae > Timema > Timema californicum. The sequence continues at coordinate 236,685 of CABFOW010000250.1, forward strand.
TAGCCCACAGGCCCATTAATGTGAGTGTTAAACGTAGTAATAATACTCTTCAGTCACCTTGATTATATTTGGCGGAGTATATTTCACTCTGAAAGCCATCTTGTGTTTTGTTTTAAGACATTAATTATCTGAACCACCTTAAATAAGACGTATCTCCCTTCTCTTCCCTGAGTCAAACCACGTGATCGCTAATCTCCATTATTATCAAATTTATAATTATATTTATACATTTTTTATTTGTTTTAAAAGTTTTTATTTTTTTATTATTACTATGGAACCGTAAATAGGTTTTTAGGGTTTATATGTATTATATATATATATATATATATATATATATATTATATATATATATATATATATATATTAAAGCTAAATTTTAATGTTACTATTCATTCGTAACATTATAACACATATATATTATCACCAGGAGGATTGTAAACCTGACAGATTCAAAATATTGCAACTAAACCCTGATTAATGCGAATAAAATGAGGTCCTAGGAGTGCATCCCAACAAAAAAAAAATATTTAAATTAAATAAGCGTATGATTATTTGTAAACAAAGAAATAACATTTAAATATTTTAAATATTAAGATTTTTTTTTTAAATATTGATTATCAACATAATCCTTTAATTGGTTAGATGACATTTGGGTCAACTTTGTCAGCGAATCATTTTAAAATGTTACGTATTAATCGTAATGTAATACTAAGTTTTAATGTTTTTAGTGTTTATATATTAAATGAACAAATAAAGAGCCACTGGCAATCAAAATGGTATTGTATCATTATTATTATTATTGGGTGACCTGGCGGTCTAGGGGTAAGGTGTCAGACTTCTATGCTGGCGGCCGGGGTTCAATCCTCGGTCCCGGCAAAGATTTATCTGATTACCGAACCCTTCCTTCACCTCTGACAAGACCTCTTGTGAATGTGAGGAATGCCAGGCCTCCACAGTGGTTCGGATTCCACGTTAAACTGTAGGTCCTTCATTTCATCTCACAATCACCCTACCATTTCACTTTAGCGTAAGTGCGTATAACCCGAACGGGTAGTAAGACGCGGTGCTAATAATAATAATAATATTATTATTATTATTACACCTTGTCTTACTACCCGTTCGGGTTGTACGCAATTAAGCTGATGTGTAATGGTAGGATGATTGGGAGATGAAATGGAAGACCTACAGTTTAACGTGGGATCCGAACCACGGTGGAGGCCTGGGATTCCACACATTCATAAGTTGTGATTAATACGCATCTTGTCAGAGGTGAAGGAAGGGTTTGGCAATCAGAAAAAGCTGTGCCGGTACCGAAGATTGAACCCCTAACCTTCAGCATAGAAGTCCTACACCTTACCCCTAGACCACCAGGTCAACTCTCAAAAATGTAAGCCAGGAGTTGGAAAGCAGGGCTTAGTGCTTGCCTAGGTGACAGAGAGGAAAAAGAAAATTTGTCGAGAAAGTTTGTTTGCGAGCTCGTATATTAGGATCCCTCTATAGACGATCTAGGAAATACATATATATATATATATATATTTAGCAACAAGTCTTACAACCCATTTGGGCTATACACTTAGAAAATATTATAAGAGAGTAAACACAACATAATCATGTAGTTTGATTTATTGAACCGGTAAAGCGAGTTCTCAGTTTTAATTACACCAATTAGAATTTGTTTGTCTGTGGTAGATTATGTCTCACAATGAACTTTGAACGCATTATCCAATTTAGTACAAAATTGTCACGATTATTCTTTGTGCCTTTATATAGCTCAAATTTGTTAGTGAAGAGAATCGAACTAAAGGATGGGGATAAACACGGCTGAAAATTGGTATGTAGGTGCAAACTACTGTAATAACAAAAAAACAAAACAATATGGTTTTTTTGGGGGTTAGGTTGGGGGGTGAGATAGATAACTGCCCCCTCCCCTCAAAACAAAGTTTGCCCTGTTTATAAGTATTGATAGTATACATATCAAAAGTGAGAGCTGCAGACCACATAACCTGACGTATGAATACATGAAAGTAGATCTAGTTCCCAGGAGCTTTTCAAGCTGCTAGATAAGGTTATTCCTATGAAAATTAGACCGCACCTACTTCCACATGTACGAAAGTGACATGCGCCGTTGAAGCAGTGACGTAATTTGTTTCTTTATTAGTTGGCCAAGGCCGGCAACTTCCGTCGTCCATTTTAAGAAGAGCGTTAGTTTAGCGCTGCAATAATTGCTGGGACCGGACAGAAAACCTGTTGTAGGCCATTAACTACAAATAAGAACCGATAATATTAACGATATAAACATAGTACTGGGGCTTGTTATAATATAAATTGCGAGATCATATATTGTACGTGAAAATATAAACACTTTCCCATGACATGGTTTAAGGCGTCAGGCTCGCAATAGAATAGATTAATAAAATAAAAATGTCATGCATGGGCTACAACCAACTGTAGTCCAGTTTGCGGAAAGACTATCCAGTACTAATGTACCATTGCCCAGTGTACGTCCGAATGTACTAGCCGTACTTTTTTTTATTACGTGAAGGTTCTTTCCATATCCTGTTGAGATGAGGGGATGATGCAAGTGAATATGACGGCGTTCATCCAATGTAAATCTTAACCTGAGGCATAATTACCCTGCTAACCATTTGAATTATTCCCCTTTCAGTAAAGATCCCCCGGTACAATCCAGGAATCGAACCCAGAGCCTCTATCTAGGTCAGCATACAGGTGCTCTGAGCCTTATACCACGAGAACAGTTATAGGATATATTTATAGGTGAGAATATAGAGGTCAAGGTTCGAATCTTGGCTGGTTGCACTAAGGGTTGTTTCACACATGCAATTTTTTTCACTCTTCATATTAATGCTGGTACATTTACTCTAAGATATCCCCCAGACCCCTCTCTTTAGATTAATTCATTAATGCGAGTAATTTTGGCGACCAACTTTGATTGTCAAAGGGTCAAAGCCTTATTGTAGCTCCCAAATGCGGCTAAAGTTAATCTAGATTTAACCTTCTCATCCCTACCATATTGGCGTAGTTAGTCTACACTAGTCTGGCTGTAGAGTGCATGCGTTGTCTAATGCGCATGCGCACTGATTTAAGATGGTTGGTTCTGAAATTTGTTTAGTTCTCCTGTGCCGAACATCTCGAGCAGAGCGGACAAAGTAGAGAATAGTTTAATTTCTGCAGAACAGCTCGCGCCGATTAAGCGTAAATCTTGTAATTGGCTTAGAGCGTGTTACGTGACCACGTTTCTGTTCTTCGCTAGTTTTTCGGCGAACGTGTGAATCCACAGTAGTTCTAACTAGCCTAGATGTTAGCCGGAAGTCTAAGCCCTTGCGAAATTTCAGCTCAATAGGTGTCGAGGTTTTTCAGCTTCGGAGATTCATCCGGAGGTTGTCGGGGATGGCTGGGTGTGGAGGTGGAGTGGGTTCAAAGTAACCCCCCCCCC